>CCAG010005611.1:0-27257 GCA_001077435.1 Glossina morsitans morsitans
TCCACTACTAAATATCCTACACCACTACAGTCATTCACACAACGACTTTGCAAAATAAAGCACTATAGGAGAAGTGATCGGATACAAACCGATTTTATTCGCTTCCTAAAACACGTCGCTGTGCCAAATTTCACCAAAATGTTTTAAAAATTGCGGCCTATAGTTTGAATACAAGAAAACAAGGCGGACAGACGGACAGATAAACTTAGATTGATTTGCAAAGTGATTCTATAGCGATTGTTGTGATAAAAGGTGGGTCTGTCCCAAACCCTTCCGGGGGTTGCATACGTCCAGACAACTTACCATACGCCCGTATGCTGCAGAGTATAAAAAACAGCTAAGTGAAGTGTCCAGCCTTTTTAATAAAATTAAATATTTTGTTACCATTTATTGATATGCTGCAGGTACATGTAGGACGTCCAAATGCAAATCTTAGAAAATTGTGGATTTTTTAAGGCCCTGAAAAGGGTGAATTTTTGTATACGTTCTTCTCACTTCTTTTTCTTTCCTTTCTTTGCTCTTTAATTAGAAAATTCTTTAAACTTTTGCGAAAGTCGAAAACAAGTCCACAATTTTGCATATTTCGCTTAACTTAACCAAATTTTCTCCATGAGTGCTGAAGCGTTTCGAAAACGTTTTTTAACGCATAAAACAAACATTTTCAAGGTGGAAATCACCGTCCAAGCGTCCAGGTTTATTGCCTAAGAAAGAGTAAATTCTGCGACACTAAATTAATCTTATGTCAAGAAAGGTCCACCAAATGGATTTTTCGATTAATGAAAAATATCTTTTATTTACGCCGAGTGAGTAAATTTGCATTGCCATAGTCAACAATAAACTGATATCAACTGTTGGATTTAATGGCGTCTCTTTTTCTTTTTAAGATCGCTATTGAAGGAAGAAGTTGCTTACATATCGGTGCAGATATTTGCGGAATCTTTTCAGGAGGCAGACCCTGCAAAATTGCTTTATAAAAAAACGGACGATTTTATGCCTAGAAGTTCTTTAAGCGCGTAGGACTTTTCGTCTCTCGTCTCTCGTGATGATGTTTTCCAAATTATTCTATTCACTACCCTAGATGAGGTTGTAAGGTTGCCTGAAGTTCATGATAGATGACGTGGCAATTCCATTTTATAATCATTTTCATACACTGTGACTATGTATACCAGATTTTTTGTGGACGTCGGCGAACTTTGGCTATGTCCGAACGACCATGGACTTTCGTCAGCTAACGCAAAGGTATCTGCTTCATACACATGCGTTAACAATGCATGTCGTTATTTTCAATTATTGGATTTAGAGATTTTCAACAAGAGGGCATACATAGATAGCCCGATTCATGATCCCATTAATGGACTAGGTTAATTTGCTGATAACAATTTCTAACTGTGGGACTTTAAGTGCATTGACAAAACAGATATGTGACAGAGGATGTGAGAATATACAGAGCAAAGCTATAGATATGCATTGATGTTTGTTCTAAAATTGGCTCTACAAATTGAAGAGAAGCCTATCAGTGCAAAGCGTCTGATTGCCCAACTGTTCAACTAATTTTTCTTAAGTCTTGGGTATCCTCCAGGTTTGCCTTAAAAAAATAAAAAGGAAAAAAAAATAAAATTCAATACTTTTTAATATTGGGCGAGCTTCATAATTTTTTTGCAATTCTTAGGTGGGTGCTGTAGAACCGTTCTTAAAATAGACCAAATTGAATCATTTTCGGAAGCAATAAGCGTGCGAGCGCTTACAATATTTTTGCCAAAGTTGAAACCTTCTATCTTCATTTTTAGACAATTTACAGACGGACAGACGGATAGACAGACATGATTAATTCGATTAAGTAGTTAGTTGATAGTGATCAAAAATATATATACTCTATGGGGCCTTTATGGGGAACCTTGCGTTCGAAAGTAGAATTGATTGCTAAAACTTTGCGTGAAAAATTTTCCCCATTTTTTGAGTAAATTTGTAGACCTTGAAAAGATTTGTTGTCTTGCTCTTAAAAGCATATGTCGAATCAAGCTGGTTTTATAATGCAAATGTTATTATCGTTAATTAAATTCGATTTAATCACTTTTACTGCTGATGTTGACCTGATGGATAGGAATACACATACACTTGCATTTTGGCTCGATTTATTTCCATTTCATTATTTCATGCCAGACGACATGTAAATGTTAAAATCAACAAATGAAAGTCAACAAAAACAAATTCAAACTAACAAAATATTAGAATAACGCAGCGAAGGGAACAACACGGCACAAACACTAACAATAATATAAGTAAACATAGAAAAATGCCGGCGAACTCGCCTATAAAATTACAAAACGTTACGAAGAAGTTATGTTTGCTAACTCGATTGCAAGGATGAGCTAGCGTGAGTATGTCTGTCCGTTTATATTGACCAAATAGAAAGCTGTGAAATTAAATGTTTGCAAAGTTTCCTGCACATTTCTTTTTGTTTCGAAACAATTGATGGTTTCGCGCGTGTAGAGTGTGCATGCATGTGTTAGAAAAGTAAATATAACTACATGTATATGTATATTTATGCATGCATGCATGCACGTACACATTGACAAACCTTCTGAAAAACACGCATGACAAAGGCACTGACAGTTGTTCGTGGCGCGTAATACGAGAACACTTTGATAAATCATAGGGTGTGCGTATGAATTGACGACAATATTAACTTAAAATCCGTAGACCAATGTTCAAGAAAATCTAACTAACAGCGCATGAAACATGAAGTTCTTCTTCTGAAGACTTCTCCGGTGCCACGAAAGGAAATCTGAAAATGGAAGGCAGGACGGTAAATAAGAAGAAAGAAAGGAAGGAAGGAAGCAAAAGCTGGGCTTTATAAATGGCGTGGGTGGTCGAAATGTTGTCAAAAATTAAGTAAAACTAGATTTCGCGGGATTTCTCAGCATATTCCTGATACTTTTCTGACAAAATATTTACGTACACCCTAAAAGTATGTAACGCATTTGATGGAAAAAATCTCGATGTAAGTGATTTTATGCCAATAAAGCAAAAATACTATGTTTTTGTTTTTCATTTTAAAGATTCAAAATACGACCGTTGACGGAGTTGATTAAAATACGCGCGAGACTCCCAACAACAGCTAACAAACCAGCAAATGAGCGTCATCAGCAAATATTTAAATGAATTCAACTTGTAAACCAAGAGCAAGAGACCATCAGCATTTTCGCAAAAATCCACCAAAATGAGTGGTCAGTCTATGTCATAGAAAAAAAAAGAAAGAGTAGAAAAGTTAGGGGAAAAATACACAAAAGTTATACACACACACGTTCATAGAGCAAACAATCATTCAGTCAGAACCGTTAGACGATTATTTCAACATTCATTGAGTGTTGTTATTAACTCTCGTTTTTGAAACTGATTTTGATTGTATTGTTTGTAGGTGTGTAAATGTTTGTCTAAAAACAAATTATAATACTCACTCACATACATACGCACATTAATATCAACCACACTTAATATACATAGGAACATGGTGGTGCTGTATGCACAAGAAGGAGTTGCGGTCCTTGCCTAAGGTTTTATTGGTTTTGCTCTTCCTCTTTCATCTATTCGATAGCAATAAAAGTGTATGCCTAAGTTTTGATATCGATGTTTATTTTTGTGTGTGATTTTGATTCAATTGCGTTTCATATGCAAATGCATCTTGACCACCAATACAAACGATTCCGTTCATTGTACATTCATTATATACTTCTACTGTGCTATTATAGAACTCATCAATAATGCTTTAATGTCCAGTTCTTCGGCTTTTAATATCATTGGCATTCTGTAAAGGAAAAGTACGAAAATGTTCGCCTTAAATGTCGATAAAGTAAAATAGGCGTAAACGAAGGCGTATATTGTTACCCGTCAGGGGTTATTGAAATTATTCATGTGTTTATGAAATACGAGAAAAAATTAAAAAAAAACCTAATTTCAACTTATTACGTATTTTATGACATGCTACTGAAAATGCTTTGCAATCCCGCCCTTGCCTAATAAATAAAGTACAAAATACGAGAAGCTTTCATTGTCTATTATTTTTTTAATTCAGAGAAATTGAAGAATATTGATATAATTAATACGTTCGTTGATCTCAGTGTTTTAAGGTTAGGGAAAAGGCTTATTTATGTATTCTCTTGAATGAATTTTTCGACATAGGAGATAAAAAATTTGAAAATTTTAGCCGAGAGCATGGAGATCAGAGTGCAACTTAAACTTCTGTTTGGCCAAGCGAATGCACGCAACATTTGAAAACGTAAAAGCAATACGCTTAGCAAGTGGCCCACATGTATAGCTTTCAAGATCCAATTAAATACCAACAAAGCCGCAACATTAAAGCTGAACACGATTTCTATTAAAATTTAATAAAAAGATCGAACTTTTCCACTATAATAAGAAAATATCGGTTGTGTTGCTTTTTCAAAGAGAAGCTTCGATCCTAAATAATTTGCTAATGTCTTTGATCACGTAATCGATTCGAATAGCGCTTTAGTGTAATCTCCGGCAAGAGTATATTTGATGAGACGATGATTGACCATGAAATTTAAAATATAATTTCGACAAAACAAAAAGTTTATTTTTTAAATTGTGTTCCTTTGGGCATTTAAGGAATTCGTGTATCTGGTAACAATACAAATGTGTACAAGTGTTCCAGATAAATTAACAGGGTATACTGTACAGTGTACAGATTCTGACAAAGCCGGCTTTTTTGGTCGGCGTTGTCTCAGTAAGCGTTGAATTAGATCTACTTCTTGAGCCTGAGTCACACTGGAAATATATACGCATATATATATATGTCCTTTTTTTTAACTTTATGTGGGTGCAACTTCTTCGCAATGGAAAGCATATCCACTTTTCTGTAAGTATGGTATAGCTGTTTCTAAATTTGTGTAAACGGGCAAATCGTAAGGGTCACGAGATGGAAGTACTTTTTTTATTTAACAGTTTAGCAATTTTCCTAATTTGTTATTTTTCTTTCCTTTATTTACCTATTATTATATAATAAAAAAAGAGGAAGATATGACTTTTCTTATTCCTTAATGTTTGCTCGCATCTTAAGTCACTCGAAATTTTACTTTATAATAACCAATGTCTTCGAAAGATAAACGGAGGGGACTTTATATGATTTCATGTACGGTGGAAGAGTCCCTTATCAGCGGCCACTTAATAACCCTCCAACTATCGAGGATGTATAGTAATTATATATAACCAAAAAGAACAGAAATGAAGTAAATGTAATAACACGTGCCTAGGCTCCACTTGGCACGAGGTCTAGACCTTGTTAAAAGTATTACTATTTGTATTAATATATATATAATATATAATATATATATACTTAATATTGTGTTGTATATATTATTACATATTTATATACATACATATTAACATTATTTTATTTTATTAATTTTTTTACTTGTTGGCATATCGCAGCCACAATGTTAAGTTAATTAAAACAGTATTGTTAAAGTTACGGATCGATGTATCCTTATAATAAGCTTGACAATTTATGAGTATCTCTTTAGCTGAAGGCTCCACATCGATCAAATCTAAATCGTGAACATTTTCATTTTGAGCCCCAAAATTTATTTTCAATTGTTTCACCATAAACCGGCAAATGCCTCTTTTTTTTTTTGATTGTTGGATGATGGATGCCCCTCTTGACCATTTTTATACTTGTTATTTGTAAACGCAAACAAGAAATCAGCTGATCTTAGAACCGAATTTTCAACCGACGCAACCTGAAAGCAAAGAAGAAGCAATCGACATCAAAAAACAGAAAGAAGAAGCAACCTACACTAAAAAACAGAAAGAAGACGCAACCTACACCAAAAAACAGAAAGAAGAAGCACCATGTATGGCAATATGCAACCATACCTACATTTTTGCTTTTTCTCATTCTCATTACCTTTAAACGTCTAACTTTGAAGTTTTGATTTAATTGCTGAGTTCGCGGGCTCAATTCTGAGTGCTGTAGAGCGTATTTCCATGCATACATAATGCTTACTTACTTACCTAACCACCCACTACGCTACGGCCGCTCCTATGTCTCTCTCTTTTCTCAATTATTTCTAACGGTCACCATTTTATACGTATAGGTGACATGCTCTGAATGATTGGTCATTTAAAAAAAGAAGTTTTCTGAACCAGTGGTAGTCAAAATGACGGCTACAAGTTTTCCGCCTAGTTTTAAGTGATTCGACTAAAAGGACGATAGTGTTGTGTTTAAAAAATAAAGTGAACTTGGTTTTTGAAATAACTTTGTTCTTTTTTTGATAGAACCGTTATTGACATTTGACTTGAAGCAACTCAATTTGTAAATACCAGAGTCTTACATAATTATTCGCACACGATTGATCGAAAAGACTCTTCAACATATTAGTTTCTTTTGGGTTAGAAAAATTAACAAGAAGCCAGTATTTAACCGTGCGAGTAGAAAATATATGAGGAATCATATTAGATACTTATGGGGAAGTAGTTCAGGATATCAGTTAATTAGCTTTATTGATTAACTGATGAATATCCAGGGCAATGTGGAAAGTTGCATTATGAGATGCAAAAACCACGAATTGTTTCGCCGTCAATTTAGTCCAAAGCAAGCGATCCTGGAGGCCTAAAAATGGAAAATCATGAATCTGCCTTAGGATCTTTGGCTGCACCTTTAACTAACCTAAAACGGGTGTGTTATCGGCTCTTACAAGAGCGTTGTATAGCTGCTGTCACTACTGCTACAAAAGCTGTTTGAATATAAGCGGCTCAGATCCTTCGTTTGGTAAGGAGAATGGCGAACGAAAGAAATCGAATAAGTACCTTTCAAACGATAAAGATGACAATGCAATAATTATATTGTTTGGGTAGAACTTGATTTCATGGTATTAAAATTAAGCGTCATTATCATGAACGTTGCCATAAAGTTTGTTATCTGTATTTTATCTAGAGCTTGCACTCGTCTATCCTTGCTTGTTCACATCTATTCAGTACCTTCACCGGTTGATTTTAAGTGTCATTGCGTTTTGTTGGAGTTAACTAATAGTTAGCTTATGATACACAAATATATGATTTGAGAGATCCCCAACCGATCTATGACAATTTAATGAATTTGATGGCATGTTTGGGTAACTCGTGGATTTAATATATGGAGATTTTAATAAATTTAATTTAAAATTTTTGCGCGCTTTTTTATAAATTTTTAATTTACTTCCTATATTGACTGACTCGTGGAAAGAGGGAATAAAGTTGTTATGGTTTTGCTGAGGTTATAAAGGGTAAAGTTAGGAAAGGTAAATGTAGGACATGAGAGGTGATCGTAGATTCAACGGGCCAACAGAGATACTGTAGAAAGGAATAGTGAGGGGACGTTGGATATCCAACAAACGAATATTTGGCATTATAACGGACGAATGCACCTTTCTTTCACTCTTCTTTTGTTTCATGTTTGTCCTTTTAAGACTTAATCCATGGTAGATTCCGTTAACTCCTCTTCGCGGATTTCTTGAAACGCTGTCTTCAAACTGAACGTATTTCCAATATTTTCAATTTCAAGTGGATTGACTTTAAATTTCAACTGTGGCTTTTTCGTAACATACGTATGATTTCTTCGATTGGTTAACTCTAATCGGACTTATAGCCTATTCTCGGGAGAATTTCGTTTTTATCTTTTTTCGACTCCAATTTTCTTTCATTAGATATAAATTAATACTTAAAAGATTTTTTTAATTTTGTGTTTTAGATTGAAACTCGTAGGAATACGACTAAAGAGGATGTAGCAGAAGAAAAAACAAGTGTTTCTTTGCGAAAGTTGGTATTTCGTCCTTTCTGTTTTCAAAATATTATTAAAGAACTTTTCTAGGTACCTCAGTGAACGTGCAGCACATATGGGAGAAATTTCTTTAAAAGAATTACTTAATTAAGTATATTACTGTGGTTGAAAGATATGATCACTTGTTGGGAACATAAAAATAAAAGCAAAGGTCCTTCGTTTTTCCTCTTAGCTGACCGAACACAAATATTTGTGCCCAGACGCCATCACTCTGTCTTTGGCTTGTTCTGGTTATCATTTTTGCTTTCAGATTTTAATTTTTAACATTTCGATCTTCCTTCCGATGACTTGAAGAAAAAAAAAGAACTGATTTAACCTTTCGCTCCTTCTTCTTCTTCTAAAATTCAGCCAATTAAGAACCAATGATTTACTGTGCTTTGCAGAAAAGTATCAGTGGGGAGACGAGGCTGTTTGTCTCAATTTTAATAAAGTTAGCGGTTGGTTTTGATAAGAGATATGCAATAAATTTTGCGCGCCACTTACCTGTGATCTTCTGATGAGAGATTTTTTTTCTTTTTGCCATTTGTTCACTGTTGTGAGCCCATTTTAACCAATTACTAGGCATAATTTAGCTGCTGTGCTATCATGTAGTTATCATGCCTTAATAGGAATAATGATTATTGATTTTTCAAAAAACTCATAAACCTTTTTTTTTTTTTTTTTTTTGTTAAACAACTCTAACCCTACTGGAATGTAAAACTCATTCGAAATATTGTTACCATTACCAATGCATCGAATGTCATAATGGAAAAATTTCTGAATTGAAAACTCAATTTGAAATCGATTTAACATAGAAGTGTATGGTGTTGGTATTGGTTATGGAAAACACATCTTTTGCCAATTTCATTTCAATTTATTACGAAAAATTGCTCAGACTCTTTAATAATGCATGGCCTTAAGCCAGAAATTGTTTGTCGATGTAATAATAAGGGGCACTTGTTATCAATTCTGTTTTTTTTTGCGGTCAAGTGAGCAACAGAAGCAGCAACGGCGACAGCAGCAAGAGTATCTATCTAAAAGAAGCTAAATTGAAAGAAGGAGTGTATACAGCAACGAACAGCTGAATTCAATTACAATTGATAAACCACAAAAATTACTTCTGTTCGGTGAGTATTTATCTTCATGTATGTATATAGCATGTGTTGTCGTCGTAAGAGATAAGGGGGAAGGGTTAGATGAAGAGCAGTTTTTTTTTTTTTTTTTTCTATATTTTACATTACATGATGATTTGCTAAATTAAAATCATTGAAATTAAAAAAAAAAACAAACGACTTTTCAACATTTTATAACATTTCAATATATTTTGAAGAAAGCTGTAGTCGAACAGGAAACGCAAAGAAAGGGCTTTGTTTTTGTTTTTAAGCAATCAACTAAACGATATATCAAACCATTGTTTAAACTGTCAAGACTGACATGTCAAACAAGCTTATTCTCGTCCTTTTGTTCTCATTTTCTCTAGCACGTGTTCTTACGGCTGCATCGGGCTTGCTTTTAAAGTTTCAAAATAAATATTTCTTCAAACTATTAATTAAATAACGATGGTTATGGCTTTCGTTGTTATTGTTGTTGTTATTGTTGTTGTTTTTATATTTTATAAAGAACATGACTTAACAATTTAATTTATTTTAAATATAAAATTATACGTTAAATTTCAATTTATAATTTACATCCGTTATATGGATATGACTCTTGTCTGAGCGCCTATATATCGTGCTTGCATGTAATCCATCTTCACATTGCTTTTATTGCTTATGTCATGTTTTTCAATACATTAATAGACATCTTTGTTTAAATAATTCTTTAAGACGCCTTTATATTTATAGGATTTTCAGGACTTTTACGTCTGGCCAAGTGATCAATTTCTCAAAATAGTTTAGATTTTTCGATTAGTAATACCTGACATATAGACACCCAATTCATTCTATTCTATTCATTCTATTCCATATATGAAAAGTTTCCAATCAAGTTATTACTCATTAGTCATATAAGCGAAGAACTCTTTGGAAATTGAAATCTGCAAAATAATAATAGGCCTTGAGGGATGCCCGAGAACACAGCTGCATTAATTGGATTGGTTTTGTTTAGATATACAAATTAATTCCGGCTTCACGCATACGACGATACCAATTTACAAGCATTCTTAGCCTAATTCAACCTTCTAAAGGGTATGTGAAATGTGAGTAAATGGTTTTGTCAGGCTCCACTTGATGGGAAAGCACGAAGCTCACTATAAGTGAAGTTTTGCAAATTTTGTCGTATTAGTTCTACAAGACGTACAAGGAGCCTCGAAGAATTACGTTTATGATGAAAACCAAACTAGGATTCATTTAGTAATGTAGTACAGAACGCTCTGTAAAAATGTGTTCAATTATTGAAGAGAACACCCATACTAATTAGTCTTACGTTGTTTGTATCATCGAATTATCTAAACCACCTAAGAGACTGACCACACAGATTGATGTCGTCTAATACGGTGACCAGAAGGAGATAGGGAACGAAAAAGAGACATCGAGATGCCGCAGCCGGTAAAGGCATAACTCTCACCTATTGGGCAAGTATCCACTAGGCGGCATCCACTCTCTTTTTCTCTCTTTGCACTTCTTTCTGACCTTCACCGCGTTATACGTATAGCAAAGATTTCCGAACATATTGAAAAAACAAATAATTGAAGATTCATATCAACGTGAAGTAGAGAACGGTCACCGCCATACTCGGACCGAACCTTGATGAACCTTACGCTTAATGCTTTAACGAAACAATGTTGTATTTGTCGACAGTTTGTCATTCGCAAAATATCTTGAAGTGAATTATTTTAAAAGTTCATCTTTGTTTAAACAGTATCTTGATAATTAATATCCTTTTACCAGCCGAAGCAGATCGTTGTATACGTATAATGGGTGGGCCAAAGTATTCCTCATTTTCACTAAAAATTGCATTATATTTTATAATTTTATTTCAATGAATTTGCTAATGCTAGGCATTGTTCTTATGATAAATTAAAGCCTGAGATAATGAAAATGATGAATGCAAAGAGAAATTCGGCGCTTAGATGCCACATGGCTGATTTGCTTGAGGCTTCAACCTGCACCCACTCTTCTCATTTTAAAAATGTTTTCCACAGACGACGTTAGATTCGCTAAGCCTTTAACGCAAGACTAGAAACCTGGGCAGATTTGGGCTGGCAGATTTATAGTATCTACCATAGAGCCCGGAGTAGAGGTCGTCAGTCTATCTCGATTATCGTAGAATTTTTTGAGCGTTGTGAAGTAGATTTTCGGGAAACTTTTTTGCAGCGTAAGTAAAGTTTTCACAATCTTACGACACAACTTTTTTGCGGCACCATGCGGAAGTTCACTTAATTTACTTAATACAAGGATAGTGGGATAAATATTCTTTCAATCCGATTGCAAATTCATAATAATTTGTAATGGTAATAAAAGCTCACAAGTTGTTAGACAAACTATACCTCTTCAACCGGCCACTTATTCACTAATGCATTTGTACTCTTAACATATCATAGCTCAGCCCAACCTACTTTCTTACTTACTTATGCCGCAGATAGATAATAAATACACCTATGTTTTCGTTTTCCTTATCTCCTTCCAGTTTGCATCCTTATGTACTTTTCCCTCATTTGTAATGTCTAGACAAAAGACTCTCTTCTTCAATTACCTTATCCGATTACCAATAAAGGACTTCTCACCATTGCCGGAGTATTTAAAGTATTCCCAAAAAAAAAAATAAACATAAAAAGTCGATCAGAGACTTCACAAAACAGAAAATGTTGTTTTTGCGACAGTCGAAGGAAAATTATTTTAAAACTTGTTACAATATTTTCGCAAAAGTCCTTGTGAATGTCCTTTGAGAATTTAAAAACGTAAATGTAAACAATGCCCACTTAAAAAAACAAAGATTGTGTAATAATATACAGAAATAATGCAAAAAAGTTAAAAAAAAAAAGGAATCTTTCCTAAAAAAGGATTTACTTGAAGAGTTGAGCCTTTTAACAGGTGTAAAGTTAAATTATAAAATGAAATTAAAAACAGCAAAGAAAGAAAACCAGTATAATAACATGATTCAACTGCCTTTTTGGGAAGAGAATTATTTCTCATTAACCGTATATAAGTGTTTTCCTTATCCTTTAGAGATTTGGTTTTTGTGTTATTTGATGATCTAATAACATTATTTTTCTCTCTCTTTGCTTTTCCCTTCTCATTATACCCTACACCGTTTTGTGGTGAAAGCGTACATTGAGGTTGTGCGGATGTATGCAACACACACAAGGACTTGAGATGGACGTATCTTTTATTATACCAATCGATAGAGAATCGATTTTTAGATCGTCCGTCTGCCCGTCTTGTTTTTCTTGTGTCCAATTTGCAGCCACTAAAATTTTTGAAATATTTTGATGAAGTTTTGTACACCGACAAGAACACGCCCTATCGAAAATCAAAACAGAATACTTTCCCAACCATTTCCCGTACAAGGTCATGTTTGGAAAAGTCGTTATATAAACAAGTGTAAGGCGATGTAGGATACTTAATAGTAGGCCATGGCCGACTGCAATATTTTCACTTATTTTTTATTTATTTATCTTTTTTTTTTTTTGAGGAATTCATTCGTAAAAACGTTGTACTTCTTCGTTATGGTTACCGTGGGGCATTTGTTTATTATTTCCATTTTGCCTTAACTTAATTAGCTGCTTTATATTATTAAGCTTTGTGGAGAAAACATTTAAGGTATTTAGCTGCTTAATTGTAAGAAAAAATGAAAAAAAACAAAAATTGTTTACATAAAAAGAGGGAAAAAATATCCAAAAAATTAGAAATGTTTTCTTTCCGTTGTCAAAGTTATTAAAAATTAATGTAATTAAAAGATTTCTTTTCTGCGGTAACGTTTCAAAGAAAGTTTTATTAAAAATATTTCTATATGCTACTCTTTCCCGTTTGCTTTGCTAGCAAGGAATTTTTAAGTTTTCTGAGAAAAATTTCCAAAAAAAAAAAATATTTATACATAAAAAGATTACATTCGTCCTGCGGGGGATTAAAAAAAAAAAGAATATCCTTCTCATTGGTTTATAAGGTAGCAAAGGGTTACATGGGTGAGGAGGTTGGCTCATTAGTTGTAGAATGATTGGAAACATTTCCATTCCAAATGTCTCAGCTTAATATTTTTATTTATTTTATTCATTTATTATTTGCAACCACAAAGTGTAAGCCAAAAACCATTTTACAAGAAAAACAAGAAAATTTTTTTTTGTTAACTGTAACCATGTGCATTACTAGTTTTTTTTTTTTTGTTGTCTACCACTAACTCCTTAATTAATTTAAATGATATAACGTCGAGTGTACTTCGATAGATAGGAGTAGATGTAAGTAATGCGATGTGCATACATTGTCCGCATAGGATTGAAAAAAGGACGGGAGCTTGTAAATTAAAGTTTGTTTTTCACTTTCAGTCCACTATTTGCTAGCGAGCGATTCCCATTCTCTAACTTAAGTAGTCAGTAGGCATTAAATAGAGTGCGTTAAGTTCGTGCGGATATGTACAACACTCAGAATGACTTGAGATAAATCGATCTTTCTTTTTTTGTATAAATTTATACATGTTCGTTTGTTATCGAATCTGTAAACATATCTCTAAAATTTGTCGAAGTAACATCACTTCATAGAGTTCTCATCTACATGGCACGACAGACAATTATAAAACTAACCTCAGCAAGACTGCGCGAGTAAGACATGAGGAAAGGAAAGCGAGAAGAGGACAAGATAAGTAAGCTAGAGATAAGGACAAACAGGGAGGGAGAGATCCCCTAAAAGAGTAAGAGAGTTAAGGCAGGCAACAGAGAAAAAGATGAACAATGCTTTAGCTATAAAAACACGTAAAAGCCTTAGATTTATGTTAAAAAAAGTATTCCATGGACAGTTGTTGTTACGTCAATTGCAATGCGGGAAATGCGGGGTATGCCCAAAAAAAAGTGACTTTTCAAAGTTGTTAGGCTACGAATATTCGATTTTCTGATTTTTTTTGTTACGTTGGTACAATTGTCTCCAACATTATCAGCCATTCCCCATTTTTAGTTTGTTTGTGACAGATATAAAGGGTAGACTTGTTCTGGTGTGCTTGGCGGTTTTTTTGCTACCGTAAAAACTGAGAAAAAAATAAACGGTTATAAATGGTACAAGTTCTTCATAGAAGCCCGAGAATATGTTGATGACGATGCCCGTCCTGGAGACTCCAGCACGACAACAATCGATGACAACTTTGAAGCAGTGAAGAAAATAGTTTGGAGAATCGTCGAATCGCTATTAGAGCAGCTGCTGGGAATGTTGGCATATCGGTTGGCTTATGCCATGCAATTTTTTCGGATGTTTTGGACATGAAACGTGTGGGAGCGAAGCTTGACTACAAAGACGACACAGAATTGCTCGAAGAGGTTGTAACTGGCGACGAAACATAGGTACATATATGATTATGACGTTGAAAGTGAAGCCCACTTACCCGATGGAAGCCGCCAGAAGAGCAAATACTGAAGAAAGCATGCCAAGTTCGGTCAATTGTGAAGCTTTTCCTTACTGCTCACTTCGATTGCGTGGTTTCTTGCCAGATGGTCGAATGGTCAATGAGGAATATTACTTTAAAACTAGGCGTCGTTTGCCTCAAGGCCCTGTCACAGCTACTCGCTATGAAAGCCATGAGATCGTGTGAACTAAGGAATCAATTCAATTGTTAAAGTAATTCGACAACAAATTTTAAACGTGTTCCAGAGCGTTTGTCTTCCATTTCATTTCATTGAAATGACTTAGTTAACCCGAAGAAGTAAATTCTTGAACTGAAATGGGAGGATAAGCACTAGAAGAAGAACAGTATAAAAAACTATTTTTATATAGAATTCATTTTTCGATTATTGGATTTCCAAAAGTTATTTTATTTTCTTATTAACTTTGTGCCCAAGTTTTCCTTTATTTATTGGTTATTAAAAAGAAATTAAATTAAAATTTGAAGTAAGAAGAATATCTTCTCTTATAAGTTTTATGATATTTCTATAGAATTTTAATTGCCTTTAAAATTTTTACATTCTAAAACATATTTGCCAAAATTTATCTGTCTGTCTTTTAGTCTTTGGTGGTATGTTCTTTGTATGTGTATATATATATATATATAGATATGTATATATTTTAGTATTTGTGGTATAGTAGTTGAGGTCGTTTAAAACTAACCACAGGTGTTGCATTCATTCAGAGCTTTGCATTAATTATGAAATTTCTGGAAAGAAAGCCAAACATACTAAAGACGTGGTGGTAAGTTAGTAGAAAGTAACCAACCAGTCGTAATATTAGGCAAAGTATGGCATGCATGCATGCATGATGATGCCTGAGTAAAACTCAAAGTAAAAGGTTAAATGGTTATTTGCATATGAAAACTATTTGTAACACTCGGCGCTCAATAAAATAATTTTGGCTATATATAGTTGGCTGTTCAGTTGGTTGCTTGGCTCTCTACGGTTGCTTGGTTGGCTGGTTGGATTCCGGGTTGAGGGTTGAGGGTTGAGGCTTGAGTACATCATCATCTTTTAAATAATGCATACTAGTTATAATGGGTATAACATTGAAGACGCTAATACTTCCTTTTGAATTACATGCATATGTACATCTGTAGTATGGGTACATATTTGGTAATGTTTGTTTGCGGCAAGTTATGGATTTAAAGGGTTTTATTAGGTAAAACCATTGCTCTCTCTCTCTCTCTCTCTCTCTCTGAAACTTATGGTTATACAAGTGCAACGTATGCACTAAAAAAACAAAAAAATTATATATATATATATATGTTACATATGTGTGCTATAGAATAACAAAACCTTGTAATAAAAGCTTATTACTATAAGGGAATTGAAATATTTTATATGTACATCTGCGTATGCATATGTACGCATGCAAATGTGTATTTGGGGATAAAACTTTATAGTTTCTTTAAAGGTTTTCCGAATGTACTACAGTAGTTGTGTTCGTATCCAGTGCGATGAATTGGGAAAAAGGTTGTATTGGATTAAATTTTCTGTATTTATTATGGTTTCGTTTTTTATTTATTTTTTTCTTACATTTTTTTTGGTTTCATTTTGAAAGACCTAAAACTTTTCAGATCACAAAGCTCTCTTTTATTATTTTGCTTCAAAGAAATTTAATTGGAAAACAATGGTGAAGAAATACGAAAAGTGAAAGAAAGAAAAATATTCTTAAATCTTAAATTGATATCTTTTCAACTCTTCTCAGATTTCATACCAAAGACTGAAATGAACATTAGGTAGTAGCAGTGGTAGTAGCGGTCGTAGTAGTAGTAGAGCAGAAGAAAATAATGAATTTTCAGTTGATTGTGTACTTATTTATTGAAAGTCATTAAACAATTTTGAAAAGTAATTAAAATATAATTACAATTCAAATACGATATTAATTCTAATAGAAAATATAGACCACTTCAAAGCTAAATCAAATCTAGCGAATATTCCTTCCTTTTCATTACACTTCAAAAGAAACAACTTTCAAAATACAATAAGAGAAACTTTCGCTTAAGAGTTTCCCCATAAGAAGCAGCAAAAAAAATTTAATTCGCTTTTAACTGAATTTCGAATACCCATCATCTGAAAAAGTACATAACAAAATGAAGAAGAGGGTTTCGCTGCAAGTTGTTTAGAGGGCCTTGACACATTTGCGGTGAATTTGCCCTAAATTTAACTGAAAATGTACTAAATGCAATTATTATTATGGCCACTCCCATAATAAAAATTTATTTTTTCAAAAGCCCATTCGGTAAAAACCATGCGGTTTTTAATATTTCTTGTCAAAAATCGGTTCAAAGCAATCCATGTTTGCTATAACTTGTATTTAATACTAACCTAAGCTTGAAAGACGGACAGACGTATACGGCTAAATAAATTCTGAATCTTGCACTTGTTCAGGGAAAATACGTTTGATAGCATCTCTGATGAATAGTTTAGGTTTCTGGAATCTATTGCAGATTTTCCTTCTTCGAAAGTAAGCCATCCTTTTACTCAGTGTTGCAGTTTCGAAATATTTTCAGGCTTGTTTAAAATGAAATTTGCTGAACTGGGCTTAGCATAAAGAGCGGAACTTTTTCTTTTTACTCCAATCTTAGGTACAAGATTCGCATTCGTTGTGCAGAGGAATATAGAATCTTACTCTAATCAAGCATGTATGCATGTATATATATAACACGTGATGCATATGTACATAACACATCACTCAGTAATTTCGTAGGATGACATATAGATGTCGCCGCTGCTGAAGGGTCCATATAATGCTATTTGTGTTTTTGTAAAATAATGCAGAAAGTCTACGTTTCCTTTGTGGATTCACTCAAGTAACTGTAACTTGTAAACTAATCGTCGGAATATTACGGAAATTTGACATATTTCGCTAGAATGTTGGTCCTTCCTGTTGGCATGATGCGGAACACTAATCCTACGAACTTAATGCGTAACATATTACCTAATCAGATTCTAAAACAGTTTATTTATGTTCCTCCGTATGACGAACGTCTTGTGTACGTCTCTAAATATCACAAAAGTTGGAGTAAAATTCCGACAATCCTTTTGGATATTACAAACGCGGTTTAGTAGACTACTTAGGATAGGTGCAGTGAGGTTTTCTACTTCGAGAAGAAGTACTTTGCTGAAAGACATAAGGAGTACTAGAGAAGCATTGTTGTAATTTTGAATGTTACAAACGATATGAACAACTTGGCATGTGTTCACATTTTAATGTGTGTTTATAAAAAGCCTCCTCGCTTACCAGCTGAATTTAAATTAAATTTAAATTAACAAATGAAATGAAGTGCAAAAGAAAACATTTTTTGTTATTTTTTTTTTTATTTTACTTTGGTAAACAATAACATCCAGTAGAAGATAGAATAAGAGAAACATCTTCGAAGAAATGCAGCCAATTAAATACTTAAAATTCGAAAAGGAATGAATGAAACGGCGTTTTTATATTAGAGTAAGAGTAATGAATGTGTTAGCAAATCCTCGGAGTAAAAATCCATTACAAACAAATTAACAAATAAATCAAATTTCAATACGAGCCGTGTTTGTTTGTAATTTGTAGGCAAAAACAATTTGTAACATTTATATTATGTATGTAGATATATATGTATATTTGCATTGCATAGCCCCATTCCCAATGGCATAGCAAGCAAGCCTCATCCGCTTTGAGTCTAGAAAGTTGCTTAATGAAATCTTATGATGGTATATGCTTAAACGCTTCTTAATTCCGGCAAAAGCTGACGATGATGATGTTGATAATGTCGATGACGACGATGATGGTGATGGTGATGTTGATGTTGATGTTGATGTTCATGTTGATGTTCATGTTGATGAGTAGCAGCATGATTTTCTGCTGTTTGAAACAAACAAGTGGCGTAAAGCCTTCTTCAAAAATCATTTATCTAAATTAATTCCTGTCGTTTACATTTGAAAAACAAATCAAAGATTAAGACAAACATTAGTTTTAACCCTGCTGCCAGACGACCAAACGGAATTTCAACGGAAATCTTGCGGTGTTCAAGTTAAGGAAATTCTTCGTTACGCATTCGTTTTCCGTACATACGTACGTGCTGTTAAGCGCTTATAGGATTTCTTAGGCGTGAGTATGCCTAAAATCAGACTCAACTACCAGAGAAAATAATAAATGATATGCGTTAAGAGAAATGCCAGAAAAAGAAATTTTGTCTTGTTGTTGTTGTTGTTATTATTATTATTATTATTGTTGCTTTTATGTTTTAAATAAAAAGCAAATTGTATTTATATTTCTATGTATATTTGTAATTTTATTTACTCTAAAGGGGTTAATAAATAAGTTTGCTTTGTGCAAATAACACCCCATTCACAAAATGCTAATACTGCTCTCATCGTTCGCCGTCTTGTTGTTGCTTTCTATAGACATCTTGAAAAATTATTATATTACCTATGCTTTGTGTACGCTTAGCGTTAAAAACTCATTTTCAAATTCCGCGGTGACGTTAGCCAAAGTGAAATTTCATAAACAATTAGAATTTTCAAAAATATCAAATTCTATCAACAATCAACAAATCAACCACCACTTCTTGGCAATGTTTCAACATATTTTACTTGACTGCCATCGACAGACTTATGTTTCGTTCTTGCCTATGTGTTGTCGTTATTACATTTTCATTAACATTTCAAACATCATAATTATTATGTCATGTATTTCTAGCTATAATCGAAATTATGTGCTCTTTGAATAACTTCGTATAAGGCGGCAACAAGCGACATAACATGTTTTTCGATCAAAAATTTATGCAAATAGATGATCAGATGTTTTATTTTAAGAGTTTCTCCAGTATAAAGAAAGATCGTATCATGCTTTCAATTAAATGATCGTTGAAACATGGCTTCGTTATTAATGAGAAGTAATTTACCATTGGGGCGAATGATTCGCTCGTTACATCATTATTGCTCCTTACAATATTATTGAGTCGCTTTATATATCAACAAATGAGTTGTCAACGGCAACGCGCGAATTTTGAGTCACATATCGCCAGGCTGCTGAACACTTGGGTTCTACAATTAAAACGTACGGTCAATGTAACTTCCTACAAGTAATGTGGACTTACATGTGGAAATGAGAAGGTCGTAGATTCAATAGAAAGTTTAGGAGGAGTAGATGGCTTTTAGATCCCTAGAAAAGAGTTTAATAAGCCGCCAGGAAGTGATGAAAGAACGACTAATCGTGAAGACATGCAGGCCATTCCAAGATGAATGGGTGGGAACGCTGAGAAAGCCTTGCATTCCTGTTAAGATTTAATAAGTTAACTGATTTAAGAGTAGCAACCAAGACCATTAGGAACAGTCAAGGTGATAGGTGAGCAATGAAGAGAAATGCGTGCAATTTTCTGTCTTAGTAGCAAGGGAAAACCATAGAGTGCATACGCCAATACGAACGGTTTCATAACACATTTCTTTGTTGGCTTTTCGGGGAAATTATAATGGCCATAAAGTGTTTCTAACTTCTCTCAAGAATTTGGAGAAAAAGTTTGGATCAACTGTTCATCAAAAGTACTAGAAGTAAATCTAACAACACAACCTTAGGAAACCAATCGACGTACAAAGACAAATAAACCACAGAAAAAAATTCTTCATTGACGTACAGCATGAGTGTCTATTTTCCTTTTACTACACCATGCTTAGATTTTTAAGGTGAACATACCTAACGTGTGTCAGAAAAGCTTGCTGGAAAATACAATTATCAGGAGTCAATCATAAATAATTATTATATCGCACAGATTTTTTCTTTTCAAAATTTTGTAGACTAACGCAAGCATTCGAAAATTATACGGCTGGTTGTAAGAGATCTTAGGATGGATTTTTCCGTTACGCAATTTTCTTGTCGGTTCAATAATAGGTTCACTATTTATTTATTTATTTTCTTACACATGAAACTCAGCTAAAATAACTTAATAGTCGAATTTAATTGACTCTAAGGAGTAAATCTTATACCAATTAATATTAATGACCAATGCAAAGTATATAAGAAGAAGTAAAGAGAAAAAAAATTATATATATAAATAAATAAGAAAGAAGAAAAGAAAAAATCATGCACATAGCTGGCACAGAGGCACACCCACAACCAGTACAGAACTAAGTTGTATGTGAACCCCTAAGCCATTGCAAACATGCAAAAGCTTGGCGGCCGATAACAGTAAACAACACCAGTTAATTTTCGAATCATGGTCAGATGTTAAGATTGCAAGTTAGTTTAAATATGGCAGAGACAAATCGCGGGTATTAAGCAAAGTTGTTTTGGTAGAATCCGGTAGTGAGATTAAGTGAGAGATACCAGTTAGGTTTCTGCAAACAAACAACTGTAAACGGATTAAACGGCGCATTATTATATTGACATTGACTAAGTGTTATGGAGACAACGATTCCACAGAGGCACACCCACAACCAGTACAGAACTAAGTTGTATGTGAACCCCTAAGCCATTGCAAACATGCAAAAGCTTGGCGGCCGATAACAGTAAACAACACCAGTTAATTTTCGAATCATCGTGAGATGTTAAGATTGCAAGTTAGTTTAAATACGACATAGACAAATCGCGGGTATTAAGCAAAGTTGTTTTGGTGGAATCCGATAGTGAGATTAAGTGAGAGATACCAGTTAGGTTTCTGTAAACAACTGTAAACGAATTAAACGGCGCATTATTATATTGACATTGACTAAGTGTTATGGACACAACGATTCCAGAGAAGCGATTAGGGACAAGTTTATCTCACCATAAGAAATGTTGGCGAATCGTGAGTACCATTTTTTAGGTTAATTAAGAAGAAAATGCGAAGAAAAAAGCTACGGTTCTCAAGTGATGGTAAAGATAGCAACCTATTTTCGTAAGGCGGCAGAGAGACAAGCGGATCTCAACTGAAATTCCCAAGGGCAAACAACAAGAATTGCTCTTGAACTGATTGCATTGAATCTACACAACACCTACAGGAAGGAGGCCACATAACAGAGTATTCAAGTTTTGGTTTACCTAAGCACATGTATAGCCTTTTTGTAATGTAACGATCCTGCAGCTCCTTGGACCACCTCTTAAAAAAACGAAGCATGAACCTAGTTTTACTTAAAGAGAGCTCAATGTGCAAATTAAAACGTCATTTTTCGTCCAATAGAACCCCTAAATCGAAAATGACCGAATCAACGTTTTCCCACTTGTATGAATCAATAAAATACTCAGTATTGAATGACTTCCTCCTTGAGAAAGAAAGCTTCTTACAGTTTTTTAGATTTAATTTCATAACATTTAACAAGCACCATGTAACTAAACTGTTTAAGTCAATTTGAAGCTAATACGATTGCGATTCCAAGGACAAGGAAGAAAGTAGTTTAACATAGTCAGTGAGTATTAAGAGATGGCTGGGTTTAATCAACCAGAAGGGATGATTAATGTGTAGATTAAACAAAAGTGGTCCTAAGCGGCTGCGTTGAGGGACGCCCGACGCCACGGGATATTCATCCGAGATGATGAAGTTAAAAAAAACCCGAATGTTCTGTTATGCAGATAAGAGCCTATCCATGTCAATAAGTACAAAGCGAGCAAAATTTTGTGATTAAAAGACACATACCTTGCGACTGACGAGACTTTTTCCCCATTAGAAAATCCGCATTCCGAACGAGTAAGTCTAAGGACATCTTGCAAGTCATTGGCCAGATCACGAGACTAACCATCTAGTCTTCCTTGAAAAAACTTATTTTTTGATAATCCAAGCTGCTAGTGCCCATTGTATTACATAATAAGTCAATTTAAGAATTCGTCTCTTTGGCAGAAACAAATTATGGTAACACTGCCAGTGTAATAATGCAATAAGCCATAAATGAAGTCATTTTGTTATTAATTTATTTTATTAAATGTTAATGCGAAGGAATTGCTTAAGACATTTTCAAAAATGTGCAATAAGCTCGGAAATATTTTATGGAATTATTTTTTGCTCACAAGGCTATAGCATAAGTTTATAACCATTGAGCTAACATTCGAAAATCTTTACATTCGTAGCAAAAATTTCTTTTTCTCCTTCAGTTATTATTATCAAATAATTGCGGAGATTTTCTAGCATAAGCGACCATTGCTGTATATGGAACTGTAATTTTGTCACCAGTGGCATCTTGTAACTTCAAATCGACGACAATGCTAAAAAAGTCTTGCCAAAATTCCGGGTGTCGTTGGGAAGGTATACGATCCAAGAAAGGACATATTGCTTCGGCATTATCTTTTTGAAGCGAAGCAAAAACAGTTCAAACAAGTTATATAGTTATTATCGTAAACACACACACACACACACACACAAACATGCACAAACAAATACGAACCTTTCACTGTATCAACTCCCTTGAAGTCGTAGGCATTGTGACGCAACTCTGTTTTAATATGACTGAAACCCGTCTCCTTTAATAATGCGGCAAATTTTTCTTGAGGTTTTTCGATGCGATAAAAAGGACAAATAAAACGTTTGACATCAGCCATATATGATGACCACTTAGGTGATTTACTTAACGATAAGTAAATCTCATAGATAGGGTTATCTATCAGAATCACTAAAAGGCAATCACCACTTTCCGGCCGTAGCAACTGGTAAATATTTTCCAAAGCTTTTCTGTGGTACAGAATACATTGAATCACTCAGCAAATATTTTTATTTAATTTTCGGCACAAATATTTACCTTTGATTTTGCACCCAGTTTAGACAATAGAACGAAGTCACATGATCAAATTGTCCTTTTAAATCGTTCGGCAATTCTTCTTCTGTAGCAATATCCAATATTCTGAAATCGCAACGTTCGTCGAATTTGAAAGATTTGAGAGCATGTTTACACATTTTTGGAGAAATGTCTGATCCAACTAGCTTGCCGAAATTGCTAGGCATTAGGGGATAAATGAAGTCCTTAAAGACATCGCCTGGACCACTGCCAATATCTATTAGACTATCGTGACCATCCAGATGCCATTGCAACGAGTTCGAGTATTCCTTAAGTATTTGTTCAGCATCACGTCTTTGGAGGACATTTGCTCGCTGATATAGAGCGGCTCGATGCATCTTTTAATATAAATGGAAGTTGGATAAAATAGAGCAGACTTTGACGATGTTTTCTTAAAGAAAACTTCCAGCGCTTTAATATGATTATTTTCTAACTATTGGCTTTTTATAAGAAATTTTTTAAAAGCGACAGCGAATTCGTATTTTTATGTTTTGTTTTTTTTTGTAACAAAAATTGAATGCTTTGAAGTGTCTTTGTATATGTATACGTAGAGCTCCAAAATTACAAAATTTGAAAACTTAAAAACAATCTCTCTCGTAAAGTGCTGTTGAAAACTTTATCTATATTAAGTTCCTATACGAAAGCAAATGGCTCAGCATATCACGCTATTGCACGTAATTGGCTTTTGTTGTTGCAGCCTTAACGATATGCTTTGCAATTTTCAAGCAGTAGAATAATAACACAAGGACACGATGAAGCTCTTTCGAGTTGAATAGGCGAGTAGGTGTTTCAACATTTCATTTCTTCTATAAGAACGCCACAACAACAAGAAACGTAGAAGTAAGGCCTTGTCAAATAGTAATAAATTTAGTTCCAACTTTTTTTCAATTTCTTTTTTTCGCACGAGACCTTTAATTTTATGTTATGTTAATGGAGAGCCATTGAAAGAATAAGAGGAGCACAGCTTTTTCATACGCATACGCGATCCTTCTCGTTGTAATACTCAAAAATATCCATAGGCGAGGGCAGAAATTGCGTGATTCAATCACAAATATGTCTGCAACAATTAGATGCAAAAATTAGCAACAGATTAGCTTTCTTCCCTTTCTTGCAATCTGAAATATCCAGCGCAGTCGGCGGAAATTTTCCATTAGTATAGATTTGGCCAGTTTGCCGTTTTCTCAAGTTCAAAAATCATAAATAGTGCATGCCATACATTGAAACTTTGCTCTGCCTTACCTTTACCTTAGTGTTTGAAATGACGATTGAAAGTGGATTCGATCTCGGCACAAACATGTTCGTAACTATTAGCTGCAAAAATTAGCAACAGATTAGCTGAAGCGTTTCTTATGCTCAGAAATCTTCATCAGAAACGGCAATGTTCGATTATTGTAGATTTGACTAGCATGCCTTACTTTAAGTTTCAAATTTTGTTTTTCAATTTCCAAAATTGTAAAGAGAACACATATTGCATTGAAAGCCCATTCTACTATTACTCTTATCTTACGCGTTTCAAATAAGGATTGAAAGCGGAGCGGAAATCGAAGTACGAAGATGTCTGCATCAATTAGCGTTTCTCACATTCGTAACTCTTCATCAGAGACGACAGAAATTTTCGATTATTGTAGACTTTACCACTTTGCCTTTATGCCGGATTTTGCGATCACAAGTTCAAAAATCCTAAGGAAAGAATACAGCGCACTGAAACCTTACCCTTACTTAACTCTTACTTTAATTGTTAGAAATAAGAAACCGTAAAGTATATGTCATCGCTAGCCGTAGCAGATATCGAATTAAATTTTGAGACAAATATTTTAGAGAGCCTTCTCTAAAGTAAGATTTCTAGCAACATTTTTTCCCTTTAGTGTATCGCGTTCTATTTTCATGGTCTGTCCTCTACATATCCCACACTTGCAATGAAGGAGTTAGGTCAGGATTGTTTTATTATTAGTTGTCGATTCGTTGCGATAAAATTTCATTCCGTTCGTTTTTCATTCGTCATAAAATAATTTTTGCATAATTTATGAATTCACTTACTTATTAAAGGTGAAAAAATCGAACAAAACAATTTAAAAAATTAAAATAATAATAAAACAAATTTTGTTTAAAATGCTATAGAATTTCTTCCGCATCACAATCAATAATATCTGTTTATTATTCATTCATAAATTTCAAAGTGTACTTTTGCTTGTTTTGCCATACCCCACTTGTGTTACAAGGGTGTAGTCACTTTGTGCGGATGTATGCAACACCAGAAGAACTTGAGATACACCACCACTTTGTTATGCCGACCGATTCGGAATCACTTTCTGAATCGATTTAAATACGTCTGTACGTCTGTCTGTCCGTCTGCCCGTCCTGCTTTCTTGTCTTCAACCTACAGGTCGCAATTATTCAGATATTTTGATGAAATTTAATGCAGCGACATGTCTTGGCTTAAGAACGAACGCTGTTGAAAATGGTTCGAATCGGACCACGTTTTCGTCCACTCTCCAGCCTTATTTTGAAAAATCGTTGCATAAATAACTGCACTGAGTGAAGTGATGTAGAGTATTTAGTGGTAGGCCGTGTGCCATTACAGTGTTCTTAGGTGTTTTTTCAATTCACTTCTATGTGAACTTGATCTTTCTATTTTTTCTCCTTTAGCACGTTTTTTAGTTTCCTATGTTGTTTTGTTGTTACAATTCTATAAAAAGCAAATTAAATATATTTGGAAAAATCTCTTTAAATATTTTTCCTTTATTTTTCATTTGTTTTTTTTTTTTTTTGTATACGTGTATGTTCCACTGCTCATCAGTATAAGTGAAATTCATCTTTGAGGTGGTACTACATCTCCCAAAAAAACTTTAGGTTCACTGAACTATTTATTTGAGACTTTTTGACTGTAAGCATTGTTCTCTTTGACAAGAGCGTTTAACACGTTTTTATGACTTTAGTACATAAGTTTACACAGTTTTCTAACTGCGCATATATTATTTTATTTTTAAATCAATCTTAATGTTTGACACGTTTTTGTAATTTAGATAAAACAAATTTACGTGGCTTTCTAATGACGCGCATCTTTTGCTTATTTTTAATCAATCAACCTATGATAAATGTGTAAATTGTGTCAAACTGTTCGTCTGATAATCAGGACGGGTATAAGTGAAAACCTTACGAATTATATCCATCTTTCTATGCGAATTTAACTCTTTTTGTTACTGCTTGATCGCTTTCGTAGTGAGATTCTACCTCTTTGCCTTAACTGATTCTTCAAACCTCTTTTTTTCGTTTTCTTGCGTACAAAAATTAGTGATTAGTTTATTACAAGTCATTATATGGCATTCAGCTTAAATCATAACTCATTTACATTCAGTCCCTTAAAGTCTTTTGCATTTTTCGTAAAAATATTCACGAATTCCAGGATTATCGTAAGCGATCATCAAACATCTTACATGCAATTGAAGTTCTTTACCTTATTGGCGGGGGAAAAATCGATTCGAATTGTTTTTAGTTTCTAGGACATTTGCGATATCTATAAAAACAATTCTAGCTTATCTTCAAAATTTTGCTATTTTGGGCAATTGTTGCATGCTCTGAAAAGCTGTGCAATCAAAAAGAACCAGAACAAATGCCGCCATATAAAGAAGAAAACAAGTAAGAAAATGAAATGCGGTTGTGACCGAACCGAAATTAAAATAAATTATACGAAAAATATTTTTTAAATAATCTTTTATTGAAATGAAATAACAGGTGGAAAATACATTTTATCTCAACTACTGTCTGTGGCCTCTAAAGCTTCACTATGTGCAATCGTTTTCTTCTAAACGTCTCTAAAACTAAAGGCTTGCGCTAATTTGCAGTACGATCGTTCATTGTCAAGTACCCGAAATATCGATCAATAGCTTCCCATTTGGTTCTAGCTTGTGGTGGCCGCCATTCTGAGTAGAGATAAGATATTTTCCCTTGACGTTGTTTCTTGCCATCGTAACCAAAGACCTGTGCAAAGTGTCGAAAGTGTCCGAAATATCGATTGAAGATTTATCTATCAAAAAAACAACTTAATAAATGAAAGCTTTCGATAAAAAAAAAAAAAAATAAAACGAAAATGAGAAAAAAAAATTAGATTTCAATGCCTTTAAAAAGGATTGCAACACG
>CCAG010005612.1:0-35756 GCA_001077435.1 Glossina morsitans morsitans
ATTAAAAAGTTTCCTTTATGATCCAAATCATACTGGTTAGCGACTACGTCTTCTATTCGATATGGCGGGCGCGAAAATTGTGCACTTCGATAACGTAAATATTATTCTAAAAAAATGTGAACGAATAAAGGTGCTTCGACGTCTACTTTGGTTGATACATAAACGCCAGCACTTGATTGATTATTTTTGCGGAAAAACTTGGAAAAAAGTTACTAGAGATATTCTTAATAACATAAAACAACTTAATATTCACTATTCAGCTGGGCTCAGTTTAAGTTATTAGGCAGGCAGCCACTTGCAATGTCAAAGTGCATGCAAAAACCTCCAATGTTTCCGTCAAATTTGAAATTGATATCGTAATTTTTGCGACGAAGAGAATGTTCGCCGCAGACAGACGGATGGACATGCTCGATTTAGAATTTGATGTCTCAAACAATTTGCCAAAATAAATATGTCCCTACATATACGTATATAAAAACAAGTGAAACAACTATAGTACGGGCTAGGCCGAGTATACCCTACATCTCATTGTCTAACACAATTCTTTTACTTGCCATAGAACACAAAACACCCTGTTTTTATAGGAACATACTATTATGGGACTTGCGTTCCGTTAGAGTGGTTATGCCCAAGAGGTTCAAAAATTTAAGTACTTATTATATCATTTCATGAGCGAGAAACACATTGGGGATAAATATACCCATGACCTAAGCGGCCTAAGTAATAATTTCGTGTACTACATCTTTGGCTTTATTTAATTCGCCTCCCATTCATCTGTCAGTTAAATTCATTTCGTGGGCGATTGTTTCACGTACTTTTCGTTCAAGGACGTTATGAGTCGTTTACCAAAACATCGCGAAGCATCGCTTATAACATCGATGCGATCATCTTTATAAACCTTTTTTCCTCAACTCAAATGCTTCTCTAACAGATTTGGCGAGTTCGTGCTCTTTGCTTCGTCGCGTCTTTTCTATGAAGTGATAAATTGTACTGTCACCTTATTTGTTAATCCGTTGATCAAATCGAATGATCTCGTTATATAGAGTAGACCTCATCGCATTTCTATACTATCATGTACTTGTATGATGTCGCTTGAGTAGCCGGCTTTAGTAGGTTTTCGTAAATTAAAAAAAAAAAACTTCATTGCTTTCCAAATAACAAATGCAGCGAGAAAATGCTTGAAATTCTTCAAAGTGCAACTGATGCATGCAAGCAAGTAAGTAGTGAACTGAAACGTACTGAATCCGAAAAATACAAATCTATAAAATGTATTAACAAAAACAATTGCGACTATCTAACAAACATAGACAATGCACAAGAATTGAGCTTTAGGTGGTCCAGACAAATTAAACAGTGGCGACCCCAAAACTGTTCGCTTGCCACCATTATTTCACAACTACACCTAGATGTCTATGCTTGTGTCTGTGTGTTATATGTTCTGTGTTTTTGCGGTTTTAAGAATTAAGCACACACACACAGATACTTGCACATTAATGCTTGTTAAGAGAGAGACAGTGAAACCCAAATTTATTGAAAGTGAAACAGCAAGAGCATTAACTATACATTCGCTGACCCGTTCTTCTAGACAATTTAAAAGTAGAATTGCCTATAAATTGCCTCCACCCCTTACATGTACCTTCTAGAAGCTAAGTCAAGCAAAAGAACTCCATGCATTCTTGAGTACAGAATGAGCTTTATCTCTTCTAATTCCTTCACTTCACATAGATCCCTACGAATGACATTATATATATATATATATATATATATGTGTATAGTCTTGCAACTTAAGACAGACAAATGCTTGCAAGGGAACCTGCATCGATATTTGCACCAACAGATGTCAAGTTTTATTGCTTTACGTGCTCTCGGAATGCTCATCTCAAAAGTATTGTTAAAAAAAAACTATCATTATCGTCTTTTTAGAGCTTTTTCAAACTTGGGATTAAATTAAGAATCGTTTACCATAAAACATCCTGACGGCTTAGTCAAGATATCCTTGAAATTGACATTTATCTCTATCCACATCTTAGTCGACATTCTTTATGTCCCTTTCGTCTCTTGCGACTACGTACACATACAGGAGTTACAAGGATTATCATATATCTATCTCTTGCGATAAATATTGTTTAAAGAAAAATAAAAAAATTAAAAAAAAAAAATTAGAAACCGCCACACATTTCCATATTTTGGTTGAAAGAAAAACAACGGCTAGAAAATTGATGGCCAAAAGTGCTTAATAAATTGTGGCCAAAAATGTCCACTTAATAGACGCTTCGCTGTGCTTACAAACTAAAGCATTTATTTGAATAAATAAATTTATATGCTCACCCACGGGGGGTATATTGAGTTTTTTAACACTTGTAACGCATGAAAATATCCATCGGATACTTTTATCAATATGGGCGTCGCCATGACTATCTGTCAATCTGGCACAGTTTGTCTAACCTAAAGTAAGCTGAACCACCAAAAATTTTTGCGTTTTTTTTCTTACCTCGCGATAAGTCGCAAAATCAATTAAGTCAGCTCGAGACTGCGTCCAAAAAATAGCAAATATTTTGAAACTAAATATCTGCGCCTTAGGTTTGCTTTCAACTGATAGTGTGTTAGCGGGTGCGTATCTCTACCTAGCTGTCTTTTTGTATGTCCTCCTGTCGCATTCTCTTTCTCTCTCTTTCTGCCTCTTCTTCTCTCTGCTACTTTTCCCATTCTTTTCTCCTTACTATCAGGCGCTTCTTTCTCTCTCTTTCTCTCTCTCTCTCTTTCTTTCTTTTTCTTTCCTTTTATCTCTTTACTCATTTATCTCCGAACCTGCCCGCCCCCCCCCTTAAATTTACGTGTGTATCTCTACCTTCTTTTTTATGGATATAGTGGCAGCGCACTGCCAACTAGTGACCATACACTGAGATTGAAGACATCCCGGAACTGCTTTCACATTGCCTTGAAATGGACCTTTATGGATTCTTGATCCTCACTACGTCATTGGATCTCCCTATGATGTCTTCGCCTACGCTTAGTGAGTCGGATGCCACGTTCGTGTGACTCTTTATCGAAACATGTCTTGCAAAAACCGACGCATTTCTACCATCTTTCGGTGCCCATTAACATGACCGTTGGCAGATTACCTGGCGTAATTTCTAATTCCAGAAATCTGAAAAGCCGGTTTCTCATACAAAACGTAAACAGGGTGCTGCGCATCGTCATTTATGCCTTGGCACAGATCGCATGCGTTATTGGCTCGTAAATTGAGACGGCACAACTAACTGGAAAAATTTCTATAACCAGTAAAAAATTGGTGTAACAAGAAATTACTTTCTCCCTTTTTCCCTCCCCACCCATAGTTCTTCGTTTGGAGTGACAGTGTAGGTTCACCTTCCTTTCGAGTCGTTTTCAGTTCTTTCTTTTTTGCCGCTATGAATGCGTAAGTGCTCCTTCAATCGTATCTCGATGGGTAGTATCTTTACCTGGCTGTCTGTCTGTCTGTCTTTCTGTCTGTCTGTCTCTCTAGCTCTTTTACCCTTCACCTTCTTTCTGCCGCTTTTCCCCTCTCTTCCAACTTACCATCAGGTTTCTCTCTCTCCTTTTTCTTCGCTCTATTTATCTATCTATCCTTACCGTTTGTTAACGATAGATAGAACACCGTCACCCTGAAAACTAAGCTTCGTCTCGATAACACCATCGATAGATATTTCTAAAATATCTGGACGCAGCACGTGCGTCAAACGGTTGACGGGGAAAGTGCGCCTTCGAATTGTAGTCTCCGTCATTTGTCCGAGTATAGTGAAGAGATGAGAAACGCATGTCTACCATCTGCCATATTATTATCACATTGAATAATAATCGCCCATGACTATTAAGTAGTTGAATAAGTAGTTGAGTGTTTGCGTCTCTGTGTGTGTGTGTGTGGGGGTGTACATTTGCCTGACTGTCCGCTACTCCTTCTTGTCTATATATAAAAACTAAAGTGTACTACGAACGCATAGAAGATGCACATAGATACGCTTAGCAAGCTAAGCACCAAGCTCGCAGAGCTTGTAACAATTATACAAAAATATATGAATATTTACAACTTTAACTCAAGTCGAATTTAATTTTTCATTTTTTTTTTTTTTTTTTTTTTGTGCATTTGTGTGTTTTTTAAGAATAAACAAATTGGGATCAAAAAAAAGTTCGCGTTTGTCGTTAACGCAGCTGTTGTTTGATTTTAGGCTATTAACGCATTGAAATTTATACAGACATTAGTATGGAAACACATACACACGCAGGCATTCATACGCGTACTCGCATTGTGTGTTTTATTTGCATGCAATTATATTACGAACCCGTTACCACATAACATACATATGCATGCATACGTGCATGCGGATATATGTAAATTTTAAATGATGGCATTCAAGTCTGGTCTGGTCTGGTCTTGCGCCGCTATTTATACATATATCTATACATGCATTCACGCTTATGATGATGTTTAATAACATTGAAGGGTTAACAAAGGTTTTTAACCTGTTTCATGGCAAAATTTCGTCTTTTTTGTTTCTTTCAGTTCTTTTTTTTTTTTTTTGTTTTTTTTTTCCTTCTTGAATACTATTCCTGTAGTTACTGTAAATAATGAAGTGAATTGAGTAAACTCTTTATAATAAAAATAAATATTAAAGCATATATTAATTTGCACAATCAATCTCACGCTCATACTGCCGCAATTCATCCATGTAGGCATACGCAAACAAACATAACCTGAATCTGGTCATTGAATTGTTGTCGTCTTCATCGACCTCATCGTCATCATTAATATTGATAATATTATATACAATATATATCGATATAATGCCGACAACTCGGTTAATGACATTTTTAATAAACTTAATTATATCGATATTTTTATTCAATCAAAAATAAACAGCAAAGCTTTAGCTAATGCGATCAAATGTAATCGTTTAAATAGAAAGGGATGTATGCTGTATTTACGCGGTCTGTATTTATATTTGCTTTTAAATGCCTACCCCACCTTGCCCATCTTGCACTCATTTCATATGAAAAATTTGGAAAATAAAACCGAGTGAACATGATGGAGTGGAAAGCGTAGCAAAAGGCAAAAAAATAATCAAATTTATGTTACAAAGAAGTACCAGGATCTGAATTGAAGGAAGCAGGTCAAGTAAAAGAGATAGAAAATGGAACAGTTAGTGTACAGGAGTAGAAAAAAAAGTGTATTCAACTTTGGCTGCCGCAAACCTTAAACGAATGAATCGAAAAGAAAAAAAAAACAAGTAAGAACATTATAGTCGGGCAAGGTCGACCATTAAACACGTTACAGTACATTGTCTAACACAATTCTTTTTTTTATTCTAGAACACAAAAATTATATCTTGTTTCTATATAAGGGCAAACTTTTCAAGTCCGTATTTATGGCAGAAATTGCTCTAGCCGGTCCAAGGTTCTCTTTCCAATTGAGAATGCCTAAGTACTGCTACTTAGTCACTTTTGTTGAAGAATTTTGAAAATTGCAATGTTTTTTTCCACATAATGACTTTTCAGAATAGGGCGTTATATGGGGACCGATCCGAAACATTTTCAATAGCGTGCGTCCATTGGTCAAAAAGACGTCAGTGTACCAAATTTCTTTGGAATATCTCAAAAATTGCGACCTGTATCTTGAACATAAGTTTACATCGGTAGATATCAGACGGACAGACGAACACACAGGCATAGATCAATTCAAATTATGATTTTCAATTCAGATTTGAACCGATTCGCATAATAAAAACTGGGTCTATCGTAAGCGTGACTGCTTATTACATACGAGTGCAGTAAACTAATATACCTTATACCACAAGTGGTGTAGGGTATAAAAGACAAGAACAAAATGCTGTTTATCTCGTTAAAACGAATTTTTGAATGCTCACAAATGCCCGATTTTTCTTTTCCCTTTCTTCCTTTTTTCTTCACAAGATTAACGGAATGCTTCGCTTGACATACATTACATTTTATGTGATATACATACCTCGTAGGTTTGATATATTTCAAATCATATATTAGGTGCTTGCAAAAATTCTGGCTACAGTTAAAAATGATAAAGAAATGGAACGTCGACCTTCGTCTACATACATTTAATGTTATTGATTTAGTCAGCGTACGCCGACGCTAATCATGGAGCGCTCAAAATTGCACTTTCAACGTTCATTTTTGTTGATTTGATTTGATTTGATTTGAAGATGTCTGCTGCCGAAGCACACTAAATATGTTTAAAAGCGTATTATACTCGTTGCTCCATCATATCCGAATTGACGGTTTTGGTTTCAACAGTACAAGAGATTGATGTCGATGACAAAAAAAACCACCTGGCCCTGGCACCTGGCAAGGACCACAAATTGCATAGTTTATTGGCCGAAAAGTCAGCTCCAACTCTCGAAAAACTTTCGAAAAGCTTAGCAGTTGACGAATCAACTGTTTCTAGACATTTACATGCAATGGGTGAGGTCCAAAGTGGGGGAAAACGAAAAAAATTGACTGGAAATGTCATTTCGAACCGTTTCGACATGAACGTCTCATTGCTTACAAGGCAAAAAAAAAAAAGGAATTCTCGGTGGCGAGTTGTGACTGGCGATGAAAAATGAATCCCAAGTGCAAAAATTCATGGATTAGCCTAGGAAATCGCCCATATCGACACCGTAGCGGAAGATATTCATGACCATAACGTTTCGCTGTGCACATGATGGGATTAGCAAGGCGTAGCGTATTACGAGCTGCTACAACCGAATAAAACAATTACTGTATATGTCTACCGGCATCTATTGAAGACATTGAACAATATATTGTTGCAAAAAAGCCAGAAGTAGCGGCTAAAATGGCTGTCATTCGATTTGACTGAAAATGCTATTTTGGCCACTTATTGCAATTGTTGCCAACGATACACTGTTGCAGCTCGAATCGGAAGTTCTCTCATATCTCGTGTACTCACCAGACATGGTACCTCCTGCCTAACGTTTGTTCAGATAGATGCAGCATGGCTTGGCTGGCATAAGAATCTGCAAAGCTGAAAAAGTGCGAAAATGGGTCGGTGGGTGTGAATCGCTGCCAAACCAATATAATTTCTCCGGACAAGATATCGCCATATTGCCAGATATGTGGTGAAATTTTGTAGAAAATTAATGGAAACATTTTCGTTAAAATATACTGTACCGATTATTCTCAATAAATGCCTTTTCCAAGTGAAAAAATAGATCTACATTCTTGCAAGCACCTAATATTTACGCACTATTGCAACAACAACAACAACAACAACAACAACAAAAAGGCAACGTATCCCTAGACTAACTTAAACAGATTATTAAGGAGATCAAAGACACGCTTTTTGACTACCTCTATAATCTTCCTTTTTTCTTTCCTGCTTGTCAAAGAAACGTTCCTTTGTGTCAAGCATATGATGCTATTTGTGAAACTGCCGAAGACACCTAAATAGGAAACATAAAGCAGAGTTTCATTAAGAGATTTCACAGAACAATTTCCGATACGTACTAGTGGAAGTGTTAACCGACCCCACGATCAATATGTATCACGACTTTGATTGTGGATGATTTCAATTTTCCGGAAAAATGCCCGACATCTCCTAGCAAAGGTGTTATCGAATATTTCTGAATTTTTCAGAAAATATATCGCATCCGGATTGGCTTATTCTTCTTACAAAAACCGAATGAAAATGATTCCAAGTCTTTTTCTTGAAGAACCGATGAAGTAATCAGCTTCGTACCCCCCAACTGGTAGAAGCCGTTAAAAGATTGCAATATATTTTCGAGCAGATCTTTCTGAGTAACAACTTTGCCGAAAATCAGAGTACAATATATGTCAAGTGTTTGTAGATTTATTTGGTGTAGTTTACGAGCGATGAACAAAAAACTCATTTTTTTATTCTTTTTGAAAAACAGATATGTCCTCATTTTATATAGTATTGCAGGCGTGTCCTTCAAGCGATTTGGCTATGGTAACACCTTTAAAAATACAGGATTTTAGAGGTGCTCTTGAGTAAGTTAAACCTTATGGAATATGTATTAAAACATAATAACGTTTAAATAGGTTATGATGGATGGTTTCGTTTTCTTTTGTTTGTTATGGAAATCGAATTTCATAGTGACAAAAACGAGCATATACTAACTGGACGTCTTTGAGTTTGTTCTTTGTTCTTTGCATTGGCCAGACGCATGCATTACAAACTTAGACATCTCCGTTTATAATTCTTAGCACAAGAGGGTAAGTGGACTATCCATTTGCCATTATATCGTCCACACTATACACGGGCCGCCAAAGGACACAGCGAAATGCCAGCAAGTAACTTGGAGGCAGTTATTTGATGAAGTTTTATATATCTTTTATGGGCGATGCCGCTCCATGGCCCGCGAACAAAGGGATCCGTTTATATCTTAGAGCAACAATTCTTTCATTCTTCGTCCACATGCATTAGCCATTGCTCCTTTCTTCTTTCCATTTATACAAAAATCACAAGACAAACATTTGGTCATTGTGTTGTGTTCTTATTCCTCCTTTCCCATTTCCTTTAACCAATTTCTTTAATAAATGGATCAAACGGTACCGACTAATAGGTACATCATCCTGATTTAAATGCAAAAAAAAAGAATTAGGGTAAATATCCTTTCCATTTCGAAATAACCCTTCGTTAGTAAATATTTAAACATAAAACACTTGTGTATAAGTTTTTTTCTTAACTAACCTTAAATATTGATAAGATAGATAGAGTATATAATGATTAACTCATATTTGTGAAGTTCAATTAACAACAACAATTTAAAAACTATTATACGAACTTTGCTGTATATGATGCATACGTTTACGGTATTCAAGGGAAGTTTGAAGACATCGACATTTAGTGAATGAATAAAAGGCAGTGGTTTCATTTTTACAACAAATTGTTAATTTGAAACGGGATACAATTGTCTTCTTCTTTATTGCGAATCCATTTTTCATCGATGATTCGCTGTAAATGTGAAAAATGTTGTTTTCATATATAGTATCATCGAGATGTTATATTTCTTTGTAACACGCGTAAATACTGCTCAACGCACTGTAATATTGCGAGTGGGTAACACTGTCTACTGTTTAAGGAACACGTCAGTTGAATTGCTGGCAAGATTTTTTTTCTCTTTTCATAGCATTTCTTTATTCTAGAAACATTAATTGACGCTGAAATTGCAGGAAATTTATTAAGTAAAGAAAACGTATTTAAAAAAATATAAAAAACTTATTTAAAAACAAGGTAAGTTTCAGTGAAGTGATGAAAAAAAACTTACATATATTTTATAAATTTTATAAAAATAATGCCGTGGTCGTGAACGACAAAATTGAAATATTGAAGGAAAATTTTCCGGCAAACTAGTAACTACGCTATCTTTCATCTTTCAAAATATATAATAAAAGCATAAATGCGGACATTTTTTAATTCATTTAAAATGTAATTGCAGAAGGCATTTATTAGTTACTACAAAAATGATGATAAATAAAAAACATCGAGCTTCAAGTTGGTGGTCTTTATCAGTGGCAGTAAGTTTGTTTATCGTGCTATCTACTTATGTATGCGAAGTTCAAGCAGCTGCTGTGATGTCCGTTGATCTGGGCTCCGAATGGATGAAGGTTGGCGTTGTCTCGCCTGGCGTGCCCATGGAGATCGCCTTAAATCGTGAATCGAAACGTAAAACGCCAGCTACTCTAGCATTTCGTGATGGCGTCCGTACATTCGGTGAGGATGCTCTTACCGTCGGTATACGAGATCCATCATCAGCTTATGGTTATCTAATAGATTTACTTGGCAAAACTATTGATAATCCTATAGTTGATTTGTATAGGTGCGTATAAATAAAATCAGTGGATTGAAAGCCCCTTTGAAATTTACAAATTTTCTGGCTATTTATTCCGCATACATACCTACTGGAAGCAATACGATTACTTATTAATTTTCGTAATCGTTTGCATTTGTAACACAATTAGAATAATTCTTAGAAAATTTATCTTTCTATAAAAGTTAAGACAATAGAGAGTGAATTTAATTCAAAAGGCTTTATAATCACTATATCGGTCATTCGAAAACCACTAAATGAAACTTTCCATACTGTTTCAAAGAAAGAAATTTTTGTTTATTTACATTTTTCATTTTTTCCTACAGAAAACGCTTTCCTTATTACGACATTATTGGTGATCCCGAACGTAATACGGTTATATTCAAGAAAAACGATAAGGAGCAATTTTTAGTGGAGGAGCTGGTGGCACAAATTTTGATGAAAGCTAAAGAATTCGCCCAAGAGTCTACTCATCAGCCTATAACTGAGGCAGTCCTTACAGTACCAGGATATTTCGGTCAGGCCGAACGGGAAGCCTTACTTACAGCCGCCCAACTAGCAAATATTAAGGTACTGCAATTAATTAATGACTATACGGCAGTTGCCTTAAATTATGGTGTATTCCATCCATCTGGCATCAATGAGACAGCACAGTATTATATATTCTATAATATGGGTGCCAGTTCCACCTCGGCTGCTGTGATCAGCTATCAATTAGTTAAAGATAAACATACTAAAGAGAGCCATCCGGTCGTGGAAGTATTAGGTGTGGGATATGATCGCACTTTGGGCGGCCTGGAGATTCAATTACGTTTACGAGATTATTTGGCTGACGAATTTAATGCTATGCGTAAAACTAGCACGGATGTAAAAACTTCTCCCAGAGCTTTAGCTAAACTCTTCAAAGAAGCAGGACGTGTTAAAAATGTTTTATCCGCCAATATGGATCATTTCGCACAAATTGAAAATGTCCTGGAAGATCAAGATTTCAAATTGCAAATTTCACGCGAAAAATTAGAAGAAATATGTGCGGACTTGTGGCCACGCATAATTAAACCTTTGGAACGGGCCTTAGCTCATTCCGGCCTTTCATTAAATATAATTTCACAAGTCATTATTTTCGGGGGCGGTACTCGGGTACCCAAAGTTCAGGACACCATTAAACAGTTTATTAAAGAAGATTTAGGCAAAAGCTTAAATGCCGACGAAGCAGCGGCTATAGGTGCTGTGTATAAGGCAGCTGATTTAGCTACTGGCTTTAAAGTGAAAAAATTCGTAGTCAAAGATGCTGCCGTCTTACCCATACATGTGGCTTTTGAGCGTGAAACAGGGAATGGAGCTGAAATAAAGCACGTAAAGCGAGTTCTCTTCGGTCTTATGAATTCCTATCCGCAGAAAAAGGTTATCACCTTTAACAAACACACATCAGACTTTCAGTTTCATGTATGCTATGGTGATTTAACTCATTTATCGTCAGAAGAACGTTTATTCGTAGGAGCTACGAATATCTCTCTGGTGGAATTGGAGAACATCAAAGACATACTAGAAAAGATGTCTAATGAGTCCGTAGAGGCGAAAGGCATTAAAGCCTATTTTGCTTTAGATGATTCAGGCATTTTCCGTTGTACTGGGGTGGAATATGTATACGATAAACAGAAAATAGAAGAGGACGAGGGCACTTTGGCGAAATTGGGCAATACCATAAGCAAACTTTTTTCAAAAGATTCAAAGGAAGAAGACAAAAAAGTCGAAGACGTTAAAGAAGAAGTAGGCGAGGATGAAAAGATTAAAGAAGAGAAGAGTGAAGAAAAAGTCAACATGGAGAATGAAGATAAATATAATAAAACGACAGCAGAGAAGAATTTAGACGAGAAAGAAAACAACAAAAAGAATGAAACTGTAAAGATTGTCACTATCAAAGAACCCTTGCAGCATAAGGTAACTTTTCAATTTACGCCACCTTTAACTGGAAAGTCTTACGAACAGTCTTTGGAGAAGCTGAATGCCATTAATAAGGCGGAAACTATGCGAAGTCGTTTAGAGTCCTCGTTTAATGCTCTTGAATCTCACATTATCGATATTCAACAAAAGTTAGAGGAAGAGGAATACGCCAGCTGCCTAACATCGGAAGAAAAGCAAAAAATTCTATCAGAATGTTCCACTATCTCTGATTGGCTTTACGACGATTCGGATAAGACTACCCATGACATGTACGAAGCGAAATTAAATGATTTGAAAATGCTAACCAATGTATTTATGGCACGTCACTGGGAGCACGAGGAAAGACCTGAAGCCGTAAAAGCCCTTGACAATATGATTGACGGAGCTCAGCAATTTTTGGAAAATGCAAAAAATCTAACTAAGGACGCAAACCCTGAACGGGATGTATTCACACAAATTGAAATTGATACTCTTTCGCGTATAATAGATGAGACTGTGACCTGGAAAAATGGGGAAACTGAGGCCCAAAACAAACTTCAACGTCACGAGAAGGTACGTTTAACAGTCAAGGACATAACGGATCATATGGCATCTTTAGATCGTGAAGTCAAATACATGGTTAACAAAATCAAAATTTGGAAGCCGAAGCCAAAACCTACCGCTAAGAGCGATAAGAAAACCAGTAAAAAAAGTGGAGAAGTGGAGACCGAAGAGATGGGATCAGGTTTTGGTAATGAAACTCAATCGGATGATCATTTATCCAGTCAACAATCGCCTGATGAGGACATCAAAGTGAATACCACAGAACAAAGCACCACAACACCACGCACAGAACTCTAAGGGAGAAAAAGCGAAAAGATAAAAGACTGCGTTTAATTAATAAATATCCCGAAGCAGAGAATACTATTTAAAAAAGAAAAGAAATTCCTATGATCTGATTATGTATTATGCTTTTAATTAGTTCATTTCTTTCTTTCTTTCTTTTTTATTTTTTTTTTTTTTTTTTTTTTTTTTTTTTTTTGTCGATGTTGAGTTAAGATGCGACCGTGATAGCTAGAGCCGATATGTTAAATGTATTTGTAGATTATTGAGTTGTTGAATGTGATGTAAAAAAAAGGTGTTCCAAAGTTTGGCTGAAAACAAAAAAAGGAATGTTATAGAGATAAAATATGATTGAACGTAAAAAAGAACATTTTTCTTTACGCATTAAAAAGATATATTCGCTCTTCTAATAAAGCAAATTAGTGCCCCGAGATGACGTACATTTTTTGCTGCAAAGAGATCGAGGAGACCACCATATAACTTGAAGAAGCCAAAAGAACTCGTAATACCATCAAGCCTGTGACATTTAAAAATTTAGATGCTCAGCAGACTCGCTAATATTACAAATTTCACAAATATTACATGGTATAGAACGAATCATTTTTAAATATACTTTATCATAAGTGCGACCACTTATGAGTCTATAAAGAATATTGAGTTCCCAGAAATTAAAGAAAACCTCTGATAAGGGTTTAAACTGAAACGTGGGATTTATTTTATAGAAAAGTCGATTGGATCTAATGCGCGCAATCTCTTTTAAATTCATCCTTTATTTGTTGAAAGATTCTAGTTACGAATTAGTCGTATTGCTTTACTATGAGTATATTTGATGGACGAAATCGTCCCATCAACTTGGACCCTTTTTGCGTGAAAGTCTGCATTTTTATTTGAAGAAAAAGCCGCAGTGACCATTCATCCAAACAACGTGACAGTCATCCATCTGCGATTCATATAACGTACTGTGCATATCAAACACATATTGATTATCTGCGTCTCTTTTATTTAGTAGAAACAGAGCTGACTTATACAAAAGCACAAATTTTCCGATACCATCAATAATAGCCATCTTAATACCATGCCTGATGGCAAGCAATTCAATAAAAGTCGTGGAAAGCTTCTCCATAACTTTGACTTTATGTACTATTTGTACATAATACACAATGTATATTATAAACAGTGAAAGCTCTTTCGGGAGGCAAGTCGTAAGTTTGATGATAGTGCATCCAGATTGACAATCTTTGAAAGCTTTCTCATAATTTCCACGCAGAGTTAGGCCGTCATTTAAAATTCTACCAAGAAATCGAAGAGAGTTCACGTGATCATCTTTAGTTCCTTTGATAAAAAGCCTAATTTCGCGTTTACAACCTTTGACAAAATAAATAGTATTTGTTATGCTGGGGATAAAATATAAATTAAGATCGGCGCATGCATTGAGAAAAAGATTAACTTCTATCGAGAGATTATTTACAGCCACTGAAAAAGATGAATTCGCAGATACAGTTAGGAAATCATCTGCATATTAAAAAATATGAGTTTTTTTTATCTTGAAGATCTTGCAAAGTACCTATATATAGATTGAAGAGTATCGGGCTCAAGCAACTGCCTTGTGAAATACTACCGTAAACTTCAACTTTGCCTGCACACAATACCAATATACGCTTGAATAAACAGTTTAGTATCCACAGACGTATTTGAAGAGGAATTGAAAAGTTTCAGGAGAATTCTACCAAGCTTAATCAAGTTGACACAAACGTAGGCTTTGCTGATGTCCAGGGAAAGCATAACAACCATTTTACCAGCAACCAGCTGAAATAAGTTTTCAAGCAATCCATTAGTATCTCTTTGACCATGAGATTAATAATCTTTATGAATACAGATGTTAGCGAAATGGGTCTGAAGTTGCTTAAATCGTTTAAGTCTTTGCCTGCCTTAGGAATGGGAATTACTTTGGTGCATCGCAAACCTAAGGGTATAAAGTTAATAGATCAGCAGTTATTAATTGCATGCAGCAGGATAGTTAAGTTTCGGCCCGACAGTGCTCTGGCCATATCATGCTTAACTCTATCACAACCAGCAGCGGTAGACCTCTTTCTGGAATATGAGATATACATTAGCTCACGCTTCCCCAAATGGAAGGAAGTTCCCATCGTAGGAATTATCATCGAGACATTCAAAGTAATTTGCTTTCTTCACTTCTCTTTCACTTCTTTGCAGGAAAGAGTTTTAATGGCCATAATCTGATTAATATTTAATTCCCGCTCTCTGTTCGGGCAAGACTTGTTAGTTTCACCTGAATCGCAGGACAGACATCTCATCGTTTCGCAGTTTTCGGTACACTTAGAAGACTTACGACTATTCAGACACCTGTTCTCCGAACTTCGACATTTGTCCATATCTGCCACACTTAAACATTGCTTTAATGCGGATGCGAAGTAGTTCACGGAAATTTTGAAAAAATTCAATTTGAATACTCGTTGTAGAAATAATAAAATCGTCCTTGTTGTTAGGATTTCTTCTTCGAAGCCTAACAACCTAATGGCAATATCGGACACCGGTTTTTCAATAATCTCATTTACATCGTACTCAATAGGGACATTGCGAACAATTCTGAATCTTTCCGTTGTTGTTTTTAACGAAGTTGTTAGCATTAAGAGCAGAGCTGGACAGTAAAACAGTGGCCCTACCCCTGGTAACCATTTTTAGTTCTTCTAAACCATTAATATTGAAACATTTGAGATAATCATAAAAGACACGACCCGAATTAATGTTCGTAAGCAGGTCCTCGGTATTTTCACAAGTTTCAACAAAAACGAAGAAATAGCATTGCGAAATACAGTCATAGAAGTTAATTCCATGATTGGGAATGACTTCGGCACAAAACTCAGAAAGCTTATTAACTGCCTGGCTAGTTAGCACTATTGAGTCATCAGCTTTAGCTCCTGCGCTACGAGATAACTTCAACTTTATCCCCAAGCATCCTCGATCTCTTACTATTCTCAGTGGCATTCACATAAAAATCTTCAAAATCATCTCTACCTCCGATAATCGGATCAGACCCTGTCTCCATACGGAGATAGGCTGATGTTATTTGACCTGTTATCCCGAGAATCAAATGAAATCAAATATCAAAAGTGCCGTTTGCGAAATGTCGTGTTGTTTCAAGTGTTCGTTGTGGTGGAACGATTAGTTCATTTTAAACTACGATTAAATAATCATTCGGCTTTTCCGTCGATAACTCGTCACCATTACATCAACAACAACTCCCATGCGCTCAATCGTTGCTAACTGCCGTTTTTACTATCAGGGTTATCTTTGTATTTTAGTTCTGTGTTGTTGTAATAGCAAATATTGTGATTGAAAGTCTATTCATAATTTATTTGCGTAAACAATAAAATAAATTTCAACATTGGACTCAGTTCATCTTCATTTATGATTCAGAATTTTTTGTTTTTTTTTTATTCTTTATGGAGCGATTTAATTTTATGACATGACTCAAGGCGTAAATTATAATTTTGGAAGTTCTCATGTTCGAAATAAAATAAGGAAATGAGCGCAGCGCTACCCAAAAACAAAAGTGTTTAGGCATCGTGCAACAAAACAGACCTAGACACCGTCATCAACGAAAAAATTTTGTGGCGAATAAAGATAAAGAGACAGGCAAAGCTGAAAAATGCCCGCAGTGTTCCGAGATTTCGGAAAGTCAATCATGTAGAGATTCATCAGAGACAGTTCGATCCTTATAAATCCCGCCACTCTTTTAGGTTCGAAACTCCATACGGTGTTCGGCGCTATAAAGTGTTCGCCAAACACCTCATATCCTAGGATCCTGCAGATAGCCGTGCATTCGCACATGTTGTGATGGGTTGTTTCCTTTACGGAATCTGCATATATCGGTACCTGGAATAGCCACATTTTTCAGGTGATATCTGAAGGAGTTATGACCCAGCCGGTTACAAGATGTATGTCGCTTCTTCGTAATTCCAATAACTTGTATTCTACACCGGAAGATTTTATACATTTTTTTTAGCTTGTCATGTCGATTCCCGTATTGGCTCAATAGTCGACCCTTTCTTCGCCTTCAACGCCTGAATAACCGGGTACCCAAGATAAGTACACTTCATTGTGCTCCCCCAGCTCATTTAGGTTTTGAAGACAGTGGTAAGATTAAGATCGATCACACCGCAAAATTGAAGTGGCGTGAGGTTTCAAGCACTGACGGTTTTCTAGAGGATGTCTTCATTTTTACGAACAAGAGAATGCTTACCGCAAATGGACAGCCAGACATGCTCAGCTCCATTCCGAATTCGAAACTGGGCAAGAATATATATATACGTTATGGAATTTGTGAAGGCTGCTTTTGGCTGTTTTAAGGGTATCAAATAAGTGCAATATTAATATAATATTGGGTGGGCGTGGTCAATGTTTTGCAATTTTTATGCAAGTTACAGCAGCGTCCATAAAATACATGCTCAAGTTTTCGTAAATTTATCTGCTATGGTTTATGAGTAATAAATAAAAAAAACAATTTCTATTCCTTTGGACAAACAGAATTATTCTCAGCTTGTAGTGGTATTGTTGGCGTATCCTTCGCCCAATCTGGCCCATTTTTAATGTCGACCTGCGTGCAAGAATTTCCAATGTTTCTGCCCAATTTGCGGTCAAGACAATGTTTACCATAGACCTTATACCGTCGGACAAATGCCAGGACGGACGGACGCACATGGTTAAATTGATTTGGAATGTGATGTTGATCAAGAATCTATATATCTTTTGTGGCTTCATTGTGGGCGTTGCAAACATTTTGATAAAATGAACATACTCCTAATACTTCGGTGAATGGGTATAAAAAAAATCAAATCAAAATCAAAACAATCAATTTATTTAATAATATATCTCATAAATTCATAACAGTTCATAGGGATTCAATATTTTATTTAATTCAGTACATAAATATAATGTAGACCCAACTCTTTTTTATTCGCGGTGTTCGTTTGCCCCGATACCAATAAGCATAAATACCTTTTTTTACTTTCCTTTTTGATTTGTTTTTTTTTTTTAGCACAGATACGAAAATATTTCTTTTTAAATTTTAATTCTGGCAGTGCCTTAAAGAAACTTATATGTACTACAACAAAATATCATTGGGGGAATACCGTGATTGGGAGTCATCACAGTTTATGTCAACAAATATATGTGTGAGTAATTTGTTTTAGTATGGGGAATAACCGAATTTTATGAATACATTTTTCTTTATCTGGTTATACTATAACGAGAACATGAACTGAACATAAATAACATTACATCGTTCAGTATTTGTTCTGGGATTGAAGTTGGCTCAGTGTGTAGCACGCAATAAATAATTTCAATAAGATTCTAAAAGTTGATGTTCAAAATAAAGAGCTTATGTAATTCTTTAGTGAAATTTCCAGTGTCTTTTGTATTGACATAGTGATAGTTTTTTTTTCTTTTGCTGTTAACAAAAGAGGTAATATTATGTTAATAATTACAGTTTTTTTTTAATAAAATAAATTGTTTTTGTTTTATAAATATATAATAGGGAGTCCATTATTATTATTATTATTATTATTATTATTATTTTTTTTTTTTTTTTGGGGAAAATACCTAAAGTTTTTTCATGTATGTGGAATGTATTTTTTTATACGATTTCTTTTGCACGATTTTCAAAAGAACGTATCTACCGTGATATATTCATTTCCAATTGTAACGAAAGTAGGCTGAATCGATAACCACGGCAAAAAGGCCGGCAACAGTATAAACTATATAAGAGTAAAAGTTCAATTTATTCATTTCCAAAAATATATAATCGCAAAGCGATATATGATATAGTGTACGATAATTGACTTAAACACTATGAATAGACTGACTTATATCCAGCATAAAGGAGTTCCTAACTAAAGAAATTCTAAATTTTGTTAGTTCCTAACTAACAAATTCAATAATAGATGATAGTTAAATTCATTTATGTTCGGAGCTAAAGGAAGCAATTGGTAAATGCACTTGCATTGCAATTGAGTTAAGAGTTTTTGTGAATGTTTTTTAAAAGCTTTTACGGTTGAATAAATTAAATTTGTTAAACTCCTCCATAAAACTATTCAGCATGTTTTTCATTTCTGTCGACATAAGATCGCTCGCTACTTTAGTATAGGCGATATGAAAAGTATGCGTATATTCATCCGCCGCTTCTTTATCTTTTTGTTCTCTCATTGTAGGCAATGTAAGTAAATAAACATTGACTGACTTGGAGATAAAAATTTTCTTTGGATTTCACGTATTATTTATCAAACAATTCCTCTTATAGATATATATATATATATATATATATATGAATTGTTTGATAAATAATAATAATAATATATATATATATTTATAGATATATATATGTATATATATATTTTTTTTTGTTTTTTTTTTAAATCTAGAAGACTTTTACAGTCTTATACACATTAACGCGACACATTGATAACGGGAGGCGCTAATACGTGTCTTACATATATTTTTACATCAGGCGATATTCACATAGGTTCAGTTCGATTGTATTGCATACTTAAAGTATTAAAGAGTAAAGAGAGTTATCTTCGCCTTGAAACGAATCATTGATGTTGCCACCACCACCATCGTCGTCGTCATTGCATTGCTTGCATTGACCTTGTATTTTAATTGATCATCGAAGATATTTGCAGTATCGAGTTTAAGATGAACATGCGAGTTACATATAAACTGTAAATTTCAATTTTTATTTATTGTCAAGCTATTTGTGGAACGTTTTTAATTGGTCTTCGTAAACGTACGTACGTACGTACGTACGTACCAAGTAGTTTCATACAGTTTTTCGGTTATACAGAAATGTATGCATTAAGTGCTTCCAAACCGATGATCGTTCTAGATTATACTTTACTGTTACTTATCAGTCATTGAGACTGATATGGTTAGGGGTGGATTAAGTCAACTTCTCGACAATTCGAACTAGGACAATCGACTAGATGTCTGCGTGCTAAATTTCAATATTAATTTCAATTTTAATTTTTACGAAAATAAGCTTTCCAAGAGCGGACGGACAGACAGGATTAAATTGATTGATCGTATTTTTACGGAGCCTAAGAAATAGATTTAGTTTAGATTGGATGGGCCGCACTGGTGACTATTCCAAAACTATTGGAATAATGATAACAAATTTAGTAAATGCTCTGCGGTCTGCGGTCTGCGGTGATGGGTACAAAAATGTTGAAAACCAATTAGATAAAAGTTTAGATAAGGCGAAGGGTAAATAGGAATTTAAGATATATGCTTATTGCAGCATAGAGCTCCTAATACGGTAAATAACGATTCCTATTTAAGTTTTACATGAGCGTTACAAAATGTATAAATTACATAAATATTCCGTAACCGTAAGTGCTACCGTTACCGTAATGATGTGAGAGTTTACACACTTGGGTATGATTGCAAAGAATTGAAATAGGGATCATTACATATTGCATATATATACATATATATATTATTATTGCAGATCTTTCTTTTACTTATACTGTTTGACCAATCGGTCGACTTGCTTTTTGGAATGAATGCGTATCGGTTTACTTGCGGTCTTGCGATCATAAATAGCCATAATTTGACCCTTTTGAGCGAAAACAGCCGCAAATCCGTAACTCTTTAGCTGCGCTTTAGCATAATGATAAAGCGAATTCTTAACGTCGCTCTCTTTGTATTCATAAATGCCAACAGAACCGTAGATTTCATAGTTCCGCAGTTTCCTTTGGTTATTTAAAAATTTGTTTCGAGCTTTTATGCGTTTGAACTGCACTTGCAAGCACACTGTTTCTGGTGCAGTCCCGGAATTGCAATCAATCTTAAGTACTTCATGAATATCGTTTACGGTTATCTTCAGGTTCATAGTTGAGGCCAGAGCATATATATTATAGATTAGGGGGTAGATCAGCTTATCGAGGGGATATCGTTTCACAATCACGACGTAATCATGAAAATTCTCTTTCACACAAAGAGACGACATTTCATCGCACTCCTGGGTATCTTCGTTCAATTTCATGGCAACGTATAATTGAGCGGTTAACTGTCGCATTCTTTCCATTTCCCGCTGAATATTATGGCACTCCTTCTGCAAATCATGCAGTTCTTCCTTTTGTATGGCTGAGCAAGTTGCTTCGCGGTCCGTCTTAATATGATTCAGTTCCTTTGTTAACTTATGAACCTTCTCGTTAGATACAGTGTACTGTGCTTGCATGAAGAGGAAATTTTTTTCACTTTCATTCAGCTGATCCCGCAACTCTTCTAATTCGATTTCATAGCTTTGCATTTTTGCTCGCAGTTCATTTCTCGTTCCCGAAGATATATAATTCTCCTCGAAATTGAGGAAGACTTTTTCCATCGACACGAACACAAATCGACAATCAGGGCAATTCCTGGATCTAAAAAATGAAATATAGAAGAAAAAAAAAGCCATTTACTATTTGCTCAAATTATATGAAGAAAATGTACACTGCCTTAGTTTCCAGTCTTCAATGCATTGTGCATGGAAGAGATGACCACACGTAATAACGTAGATTGTGTCGGATGCTGCAAAACTTTCAATACATATTGAACAGATTACTCCCGATGACGACGACATTCTTTGGGTTTTTTTTTTTTTTTTTTTTTTTTTTTTTTTTTTTTTTTTTTTTTTTTTTTTTTTTTCACAACGCAATGAGATTTAATTTACTGATAAATACTACAAAACACGTAGCCGTTGGGAAGTAAAAGCATTGCAGAGCTTAAAAGAAAAACTTGAACTGTACTTAAGTACGGAGAAGTAATAACACTTGCAGCAATGTTTCAATTCGTGTATTCATTTATTAGATAGAACGAAACAAATGAATTTCATTAACCGATATACAAGGAAATGTTGCTAACTGTAAAGTTACAAGCAAGCATACAAGAATGCAGGGCTCTTTAAAAACGACCCAGTTCACACTCTACTTTCGCTTTAATATAAAGAAAAAAAAAAAAATAAAAACATTGCTTTATTTGTTAGTTGATCAGAGACAAACGCTTACTGTCACATATGTACGTATATGTCAAACGACATCATATCACGATATCACGATATCATATCACGTCTGTCATATCGTAATTTTTATTGCGTCCAACCGAACCCCAAAAGTATTGTATTAATGAACTTGCAAAAGAGAGAGTTCCAAGCATTCAGTCACTTAAAGGTAACCCATGATAAAATTACGCCTCTTTTGTTTTTCTTTGGGGAAATCAAAAAAAATTTCCTTTTCCCGGGTTTACTAATATTGAAGCCGTAGGTCAACAAGATCAGACTGCAAATTGCATTTACACCATCTATACCAGATAGAGTCGAATACATTTTTCGGATCATAAATCGTGTCCATCCATTGATATGACGAACAAATTCCTACTTGACAATACAAAATCTGATATCCGTGCGGCCTTCGTCAAGCTTCGTTACTAGACTTAATCTCGATTCCTGCTTTTTTCAGTGTTTTTGTATGGATCTATCGGTGAAAATAGATGTTTACTTTCGCCATGTTCGCCAATATGCAAATTGTGACAGATTAGATCATATTCATTATAATTGTTGCTCTTGCCAGGACGACTGGTCAGCAAAATTAGATCAGCAGTATCAGAAATGATCACATCCGCAATAGCAAGCAAAACGGCAAATGCCCCAAACGGAATGAAGGAACCAAAAAAATTACTCAAATTACGATTTTTAAGGCGAAAAGCTATACCCGTCTGCTCGGTAAATAATTAATACAAACTGTTCACTGTTTAAGAAGCTACGATGTTCCATTTCCAGCACTACAATTAAAAATCCCCATAGAGAAATCAACAAAATCCTATTGTCAAAGGAATTCAGTCAAGCAGTCAAGTCGAGTCACTCAAGTACGTTCTCAGCCCTTGAGTACTTATTTCCTCAGGCGATTACCGACTCAAGTGCAGACTCAAATTTTCTTCTTTGGCAGTTCCAACACTACATCATAAGTTATTAAATTTTGATATAAGTCATAAATCGAGGGGTAACGGCCTATGGCGGTACGTCCGGATGCATTAAAAAATACTTTTCATACGCTACTCGATATATAAATGAATTATAAGAACAACTAAGCTCAGCGTAAATTCTACAATTCAATCGGCTTACATCTCGCCCAGCATCGTCGTCAGTATCTACCGCAGTAAGCTAGTCCGTCTGCTCAATGTTCTGGAACATATAGAAAACGATCTTATCTGGAGCTTTTAATGCACTATCCTGCACTACAAAAACTGTCGTACGCTCTCATCGCCAACATCAATTTCAGGCGCCGCAGTAACAGTGAGAGGCCACTTTTCTTCCAAAACCTGATTCTACGAAATCGACGGAACTTGACTTGAGTGTCTCCAGCTCAAACAGTCCTATCGCGTCGTTGATTGTCGTTGCAAACTTTATTTAATCGCCCGCGTCATAACCCATTTATTTTGGAAACCCAATCTATCGAAATTCTCCGGGCCCAATTTTTTGCCAACATTTTTTTATTTAGAGGTTAAAATAAGAAATGCATTTTCGAAAGAAATTGTGAGAATTACTCAAGTTACCCGATCTTCCAAGTTCTAAATTTCTAAATTCCAGTTTGTAAGGTTGTTCCGTATTCTTGTTGTTGTCTTGTTACAAGGAAAAATCGCCGCTCGGCATTATTTATTTGAAAATCTTGAAACTCATTGTGAAGGTCGATGGCAGAATGGAAAGCAATTGCTAAGTCAGCAAAATTTAAATTCTCTGGCGTAATGTTGCAAATGTTAGTTCACATAATCCGTTTTAAAGGATCGCGTAAAATGTTGCAACTTTTCGAAACATCTTGAATGTCAGGCTACAAATAATATCGAGGTTTCACATTCCAAACTGAATTATGATTGTCATCAGTGCTTTTGTCTGACCATCAATCACTCCTACAGAGGAGAATTCGTCCACCAAGCAGTGGTAGTCTTGATAAGATTACATATCAAATGGTCAATGCTGTTCCATTTCACTTTAAAAAAAGCACTTCTAAGAACTGGTAACGAAAACCTTTTATTCGCCGTTATTGAACCCTCCTGGAGAATCATTAAAGTTGTTTCCCTTCGAAAAAGGAAAGCGCTTCTTCGAAGATTAGAAAAGTTTGCGTCCAATTGCGTCTCATTGTCTCATGTCTCTTGCCTCTATGAAACTCTTTTTCTTATCTCCCAACTTAGAAGAAAACGGCTTTAAAGCTGTGACAAGGCTCAAAGCTGTGCTTATCATTGTTTCTCCAATACCTAACTCGCCTATTAACTCTGAGAGTTTGTTAATCTTTTGAACGGTCTTCCTCAAGCTTCAATACATTTCTGCTGCATCATCGGCCGCTAATTGCAGCCCTTCATCAGTTAGAAGATAACACTAAGTATACGTTTCAATATCCGAATGATTTTATGATAATTTACTATTCCAAAATACATGCAAGAGTTACCAGCAATCTAACGAATAAAATTTCGGTTTTTTAATTAATCATTGATCTACACATCGTCTGGCTGCCTGGACATTGCGGTATACAAATCAATGGGCGCGTTAAAAATTTAACAAAATTAACTGTTACCACTAGTGGAGCACTAGTGGACCTTAAATTAATTTTGAAGCATTCACTTGGCATTGTTAGTGGAACCGTAAATATATTGTCAATAGTCGAACTGAGGATATTTTTTCTGCTAAATTTTTAATTCAATTCCTAATAAGCCCACCTCCCCTATGGCGTTAGCCACGACCCATTACCCATCCGATGTAACTTACGATCCGTCCGTCCGTTACACAAAACAGATAAACAGGTTCTTTTCATAGATGCGATATATGCTCTACGGTTCGTAATGCCGAAAATTTATCTTTCTTTGTCCTCGATGCGAATGTCATAAAAAAAATATTTATTTCGCATGATTTAATTCGCTAATAACTCTACTTATGACTCTTCACATTGAACATCTTTGAAAGAAGCTAAAATAATTAACTAATTTCCCTACACACATGGAAACACATTAATTTTTTTCCTTTATTTGCTTTTGTAAGAAAAAAATTTAAAAAAAAATTTATTTACTTATTTTAATAATATTTTTCAGGGATATCACCTCTGCCAAAATACGTCAAATCCAAATCTATTTAGGGTCCAGACGGTGAAGACTGTGTTGGAGTAAAAGCAGTCTGTGGGATACCCTGGCAACACAGGATATTATTCACCGACCTAAGGGAAATAAAAAAAAAAAAAAAAAAAAATTAAATTTCTTTAAAGTATTCCAGAAATGGCTACGGCGCTCAGTATGTCATGTCCAATATGCATGGAAAATTTTAATAATAGCGATACAATTTACAACACCAGCTGCGGCCACATATTTCATCACAATTGTATTCAAAGCTGGCGTGTAAAGTAAATATTAACCACGATTAAATAACGTAATCAATGGAAAAGTAGTTGATCTGCATCTATTTGCTCATTTCAGATCTGCAAATTGTCCCGTATGTCGTGTTGCGTATGTAACCATGCAAAGGCTATTTTTAAATTTCGATGAGCATGTTGGCAACGCCGAGGAAAAGGTGAAAAAAATGGAGCAACAATTAAAACAACTTTCGATTGATAAGATGGCACTACAAAATTTAGTCGATCAACAGGGCGCTAAGAAAAAGGAGCCATCCCCAAGAATCAATAGCAATATTCGAAAGCAAAAACAGCAATCTTCCGATTTTCAACGTCATCCTGTTGCTTTTCAGCATGTCGATGTGAAGGTGACATCGAAAAATTCTATTGATCAGACTAGGGTTTTGGTGAAACGTTTACCTAACCGCCACTTACGTTATCCGTTGATCGACTCGGTCAAAGCTTTGACTGCGGCAATGGATATGAAAATATCGGATGATGATATACATTACGTAGGCAATTATGCAAACAACCGTTTACCGAATACGGTTTCGCTCCTAATACAATTTCGAACATTGCAATTAAAAATCAATTTTCTCAAAAACAAATCAAAATTGAAAAATCATCCGGAATATGGCTCGGTATTTATTTATGAATATATGGACGAGGACACCTACTCATTATTTTACTATGCAAAGACCAAATTGAAAGATCATGGATTTTTTAAAGTATTTTGTCAAAACGGTCAAATAATGGCCGCAGATAGTAGAAGCGGCCGGAAACCAATACATATAAAAAATAAAACGCAAGTGGACAATATAATTTGTCTGGAACCCGAAAACAAAAATCAAAGATCTTCCCACATATTTCGTCAAAATTGTGAAATAATGAGTTCAAATGGCAGAGACCGTCCCAAACCAATGCATATTAGACATAGACCGGAACTGGTATTTTCTCAAAATAATCGAACGAATAGTGATATAATTTCTCCGGAATTCGAAGTTGAAGAAGCCGGGCGATGTGTTATTGCCTAAAACTCGATGGTCGATTTTTCATTTGAAAAGAGAGAAACAAATAGTTGATCCTTTTCGTGCTGCTTGTTTTTGTGTGGTTGAAAGCTTTTTTCCTGTTTTTTTTTTTTTTTTTTTACTGTTTTACTGTTTAATATATTTTTAACCAATTTTGAATAAAATCAATGGATAAGAATCCATCTTGCGAATTTAAATTAATAATGTTAATAAAATTTGAATTTGATAGACTATATGCCAACACTACAAGCGCAACTTCTTTGTGTTTTCTAGTTGTAAGCAGATCGTTACTGCAATTTCTAATAGCAATCTTATAAGATATATATTTTCCTGTTCTCAGCAATATTCTAAATCGACTTGGCGTTGCCTTATAATTGCAACAATAAGGCTAAGTAACGGAAGTGAACATTTTCAATAACAAGTTCCATGGCTTAAATGCATGAAACATCGTTGCGTTTTAAAGTCAATCGCGCACGATCCTGGAAAGCTGTTACCTTAAGACTTTCGTATCGTATCGAGTTATTCCAGATGGGTAAAATTTCCACACTTTACCACATTTAATATCGCATCGCTTCAAGTATTGTCTCAGACTGAACATTTTAGTAATTTTTCTTCTCTATTATTTAATGCTCCTCACAATCGTTCTCCTATAATGTTGATGTTTTTTGGAAGGTGCGCTTCTCATGCTGTGCAATGAAGACCATTCTTACGCACAAAAATGTTTTCGTTTGTTTATGAGACAAAGAAGAATTTGGCTCAACAATTGTTAGGAACTTTTAATTCAACGATTTTATAAATAACAAAAAAAAAAAGTCCGTTATACATATATTTATTTAGTGCGGTCAGATTTTTAAGCCCGTAACTTTTCTAAATCATGCATTACTGACAGTTCATTTGGTTAGTCTGCCTTCAGCGTTAACATAATCGAGCTATTAGCGAAAGAGGTTATGAAATCTTCAAATTAAATACCAGGGCATTATGGATGACTTAATACATTTGGCTGTGTAGCGTTTATCTGGTTTTAATTTTGCGATTTGTAATTCAGATACAATATCAGTTATCTAAAATAAAATGACATAAAAAAGAAAACCAACAGATAAATTTCATTACCGTAATAGTCGTAAGTACCATTTTTAAAACGTTGCAATCGTTTTCTACAATTTATCAGTTTTTTCGTTGTTAGCTTTCTTTCTCGCGGTGATTTCAGTTTTCTTTATATTGGCAGCATTGTTTTCAATACAGGGTTCTCTTTTACAGGGATTTTTAGCTACGCAAAAGTAAGCATACTATTTTGTGGGCTTTCAGTAGTATGTTGAATTCCGTGCCTTAACGTGGCTTTCAGAAAATATATTGATTTTTAAGATAAAAATCACCAAATTTCTAAAAAAGCAAAGCACTTTCAGGGTGAAAAGAGTAGAACATAATTTAATAAAATTGCTATCTTCTGGCAATATTTTATGCGATTCTGTGGCGAAAAGTGAAGCAAGAAAGTTACATTTGATTTTAAGATTTGCTCTTATCCTGGAAAAACAAAATGGGTGGTAATAGCAAAAAAACTCTTTTACTAATCTAAAGTAATTATTTGCCTTGCATATATATATTTTAGAGTATTGTGCGTTTACTAAGAACATCTTTTTTTGCCAAACTAAGTTTCTAGAACTTCGTGGTACATTTCTGCTTTTATTTTGCTAAGAGGACAACATATTTGTTTTAGGGCGTTTAAGATTCGATGAGAGAAGAAAGAAGATAACTAAGAAAAGTGATTGCAGTTCTTGATAAAATTAAGAGAAAGCTTACTTAATCCAAATTATGCCACGAACATCTGAATATAGATGTAGATGAACCTAAATGCCAACTTTTATGCTCATTGTCGAATGTTAAAGACGTGTGAAATTCGTTTTTCCTTCGTCCATATAATGTAGATATATATTCTTGATGGACTAGTAAGAGCCTGCAAGCTATGTCCGTCGGTTTCTCCGTGGTGGAGACATAGAAAGACTAAAATTAACAGCCAACATATTTGTACATTTCTATCTGATGGCCATTTATTAAATGAAAAAAAAAAGACGAAATTTGCCTACTACTAGGCCTGCAGTTTATATTATAGATTATAGACCACAACTTAAAACTCATTAATCTAAAACTTGCAGCAAACGTTTATCGAGAACAGTTTAGACTACAATCACAAATAGACGTGGTCGTTCCAGACACATTGCTAAATAAGAAACATTTATTTTCGAACTTAATGAAAGATTGAGCCAAGACTTGATCCGAGTAATGCGGCCACTGCAAATATCAGAAAAATAAAAATAACTGTCGGCTAAATGGCGCGCCCATCATTGAGGAAATAAACACAATTTTCATGTATTGTTCTGCTTGAGACAATTGGATGTCCTCAAAAGCCTTCGGTGCTTATGGGTGACGAAAGTGTGTTCAAAACTCTCGATATCCTTGCGCATCGGCTTAAAGTTGGCTCTGTTGCGCTTAGATATAGGGCGAATGTTCTACAAAAAAAAAGAAGACAATTGTCCACCAATTAACTCAAACACTAATTTAACAGGGCTACATGGCTTTCTCATCGTTGTCACTCATTCATTCGGGAGTTACCTGCATAACGCACAACACCACGATTCGTCCGTACTCCCCACGTTTAGAACAACCTACCAAGAGTGGTCTTTTCCACGATACCTGATGTCTCCATTTTCAAATCGAACACACACAAATGCTAATCTCCATCTCTCTCTATTCCTGCAATTCTTCCTGATCACCATCGTGCCCGCACGTAAACGGAATTTCCCTTGATAGGCTGATTATAAAAAAAAAAAATTGATTAAGATTAGAAGGTTATCAAGGAGGTGGGCCAATGCAATTCTCTCTCACTTATCATTTATATATTTCTTTATTTGAAACAGAAACACAATCATCACAGTCTTTGATGCTACCGGTCTACGCTGGTGGTATCATATGTTCTTTATGTTACGAAAATTTTACGGGGAAAGATGAAGTCTTTGTCATTTCCTGTGGACATCTGTTTCACTCCCAATGCATTCAAGTTTGGAAACTCAAGTCAGTAGAATTTATTCATGCATAATTTTTAAAATATTTTCTACTTTTACTTGCTTCTCTTAGATATAAGAGTTGCCCAAACTGTCGGAAAAGTACTCCAAAGCACATGAAAGTCTTACCAATTTTTGCGGAAAATAAAAGGGGAGATACTATAATGAACGCATATAAAGAGAAGGTACAAAGGTTTGAAATAACAATTAAAGAATTAAATGAACAACTTGACGTAAGCGAACAAAATTGTAATCAATTGAAAGACAAAAACGACGTCTTGGAAAATGAGATACGTGAGCTAAAAAATCAACTGTCGGAATCTACTAACCGAGAGAATCAAATAAAAAATAAACAACTTAGCGAACGTGAAAATAATTGTAAGCAATTGAATGAGAAAGATGATGACGTGTCGGAAAATCAGGTGCATGAGTTAAATGATCATCTGCTTGACTCCACCAATGGGGAGAGTCCTGAGAAACCTGTTGAGCTGAGACATAAAGACAATGCTGAACAGCTGGCTGAAAAAAATAAAATATTAAATGATAAATTGAACTGCGTTGCAAGAGAGTTAAAAAAACAGTTATTGCAATGTTCAAAATTGTCTCTCGAAAATCGAAGATTGCAAAATTTAATTCAAAGCGATATAAAATTCTCTCAGGACACCGGAACACCCATAAAGACAATGAGCGTCTTCAACGAACGTGGAGAAGAAAATGTAAATAAAAATACTACATTTGCAAAGCAAGCGGGTAAACAAAACATAGAAAAACCTCACTATAACAGTTCTTTGTATATATACGCTAAACAGAAATTAAAGCCGCTTAGCTATTGGATATTTTTTGATGAGCAGAACGATCAAGTTATGGCAGTAAAAGGCCAGAATTCAAAACCAACAATGCTACGTAATAAAGAAGAAGTGGATAAATTTATTGAACAAACTTCCAAAATCGAAAACAATTCAATTTTGAATATCTGCTTTGAAAACTGAAGTAGAAAGTGAAGCGTAGATGCAACATGAATTTAGTATTAACTTACATATGTACATGTGTACAGATAATAATATTTAAACTTATGTAAACTTATATTTCCTTGAATTTATTCATCACAGATGGATTTATGTGCTTTTCATTATATATGTATGAGTAATTTGTTATTTTTTTAAATTTTTTGAGCAGAAGAACTTCAAGTAGACGATTCGATGTATAAAAGAATTTTTAAATATTTTTTTTTTTTTGTCTTGTTGAAGACAGCTGGAAGGTGGACTTTGCCTTCTAGACTTATATATCTCCAGTAACTTGATGAATAGAAAGAAAATATTTTGTTTACATTTCGGCTATGCATTTAGCATTTAGTTTATCTGTCATCAAGAAGTATTTTTTGTAATCCATAATATGATTCATAATATGATCGATATTTTACTTATTTTAAGTAAACAATTTTTATGGCGGATAAAAAGCAAAATTGTAAGGAAAAAGAATAAAATATTCTTTAAATCTATACAATATAAATTTGTAGGCAAGACTTGTTTCAATAAATGATGGACCAATATATAATGAAATAAATGGCAAATGATTCTGGGAGTCTGGATGAGACTCCTAATTTCGAAAATTGAATAAAAATGTCATAACCGGTATTAGCTCACAAATTTGCTCTCTCTATATTAACCAAAAACGTAGAGTTCACAGATAAAAATTTAGTATAGCTGGATCAGATTGTTTTACGAAGTGATAGCTTTAGTTGCCTGTGCACATCTTACTTTAATCTAAGAATTTATTTCTTTGATCTTAAATAAATGAAAGGATTACTTTACTTATGTACTTCTTAGAAAGCTCTAAAGGATTATATCCAATCCAAGATATATTTCTTATACTTTTCATAACCTGAACATGTTACAACAAGAAGTGAGATACAGCGTTGTAACGTATTTGCTAGACATACTTCTCAAGGAAGTAGATTGCTGATGACCTAGCTTATCATGAACCAGTCGCATGTTACCGGCCTGGCTCGTCGGATGGGATGGGTGAGAAAAATACCCAGGTTCATGATAGATTCTTTTTTTTTTTACAAGAACCTTATTAATTTAACGCACATGCTTACGACGAATTTGGAAAAACAAACCTTACGGAGGAAAATTTAAAACAAAGGGGAATTTGTTAATATGCCCTACACATTCTGCCTATCCCTCACCCGCCACGGAAACAGGCTTTGTAATTAATAAAAATGAGAACATTTCAAATGTTTTTCTAATACTATTCTTCGTTTTTGAAAATATATTGCTTTGTGTAACGATAAATAATCAAAAATCTTCTTTTTCACTAATTTCCCTTCAAGTCCAAAATTCCAACTGCCTCAAAAAAACTTTTTCCCCCCCTTTTATACCTTTTTTTTCTTTCTTTTTTCCCTTGGCAAATAAAACTTTTTATTTATTTAAATTTTTTTTTTTTTTCTTCTCTAATTTTTTATTGTACAGTGCCTATTACAGCGTAAAGTTTGAATCCTCAAAATGCATTTAATAACATGTAATTATTGAATATGAAGCGATCACCTTGTGTATGCGGTATTTCCAGGCATCAAGCATCATTGGAACCAATATAATATAGACAAGTTGATTTAATATCGCAATTTTATTTCATTTATTTTCTCTTACACTCTGCCATAGCATTATTGTCAGGTCATGTACGAGTAAATTTTCTACCAAATATGTTATAAATAATTATGTAAAGAAGAATTATTTGATCCAAAATGTCTGTCGTCATGCTGAGATTAAATTTAATTTTTTTTTCTTATATTTTTGGGTTTAAGCTCAAGTTTGTACCCACAGATTAGTTATCTCTATCGTGATTAACGTGCACAACATCTAAGGTCAGCATTGGACGCATGGGACGGCTAACAGCATTTAACTTTAAAAGTAGAAAAGAGCGATATAAAATGAATTGCGGATAACGAACAGGTCGAGGTAAAAGAAAATAGAATATGATTTTATAGTATTTTGGAACGATTTGATACGAAAAAGATGTAAATAGATATAGAGAGTAGTAGTCGAAATCTTGAAATTCCTGGAAATGCTTGGAAAATCATGTTTGTTTATTAACAATTATGAAAATGGAAAGCCTCTTGATTCCGCTTGATCTAATAATTTATCAAATGAAATCAAATTAATGTAAGGAGCGGTCCATGACTAATAGAATGAAAGAAAGTTTGTCTTGTGAGCTTTTGAATGCATTTTGCTACAAGTACTCCTTATTTTTAATTGCTAATCGATACATAACAACTCCATATCAAACGCTAATGATAAGATAATAATATTTTACCGTATTTGTTGTATAAAGTTAATCAAAAAATGAATAAATAAATAAATAAATGTGTAGAGAATATATATATATATATATTAGGCGTTTGCAAAAATTTTGATCAGCGTCTTCTACAAGTAAATACTATAAAAAATTGGGAAATACCAGTGTACATAACCGTTGATTTCGACGGTTTTGCTTTCCATTTAATATTATTGATTTATTCGTCGTGCGACGACGCTAATCATGAAGCGCTCAACATTCTTCTTCTTCCAAATTTATTACTTTCGTTGTGGCGACAGAAATTGACTGAAAACGGCATTTGTTGGCTACTTGTTGCAAGTATTGTCCGGGATGCACTATTGCAAGTCGAATGGGAAGTTCTGCCACACCCAGCGCTCTCACCAGACATGGCGTCTCTTGATTACAACTTGTGTAGATCGATATAGTGTGGTTCGGCACTCGGTCCGCAAATTTGAAGAAATGCGAAAAAGAATCGGTGGGGGGTTCCCAGTCAAACGAATATGTGTTACCGAAAATATTGTAAAATTTTGTAGAACATGATGAAAACTATTTTGTTTAATATATTTTGTACCAATTTCCCACAATAAATGGCTTTTTCAAGTTGAAAAGTGATCAAAATTTTTGCAAGCACCTAATATATGGTGCCCACTCAATAACATGTAAAACAAGCAACATTGCAATCGGGCAAGGCCGGCCATTAAACACCATACACCATATTGTCTAACACAACTCTTATTTTTATTATAGAACACAAAAATTGTGTCTTGTTTTTATATAAAGACACATTTTTCATGTGCGTGTGTGTGGGGGAGCGGGCCCAAAACGCAGCCTAGTGTAGTACAAGTTTAATCCTTACGTAGGGTAGGCTCCAAAAATATCCGTAGATGATCCGAATGTTGTCGAGTTCATTTTTATATGAAATTGCTTTAGTATAACGCGTCAATTATCATCACTACATATTAAAATTTAGACTTTTCTGCTCTAACAAGTATTAATTTTCGTGAAAATCCTTAGGGCGAGATAGTCCAAATTTTGTACACTTAATTTTCTTATGTTAAATTACAATTATGATATAATGTTCATCATGAAGCATTGAAAACTCACTTCAGTTTGCCTTTTATATGAGGTGGTTCAAAATTTTGCCTTAGCTAGTCCAAAGTTTTCATACCACTTTTGCTAAGTAATTTTAAAAATTGCAATTTTTGCCATACAACGACTTTTCAGAATAGGGCTTTATGTGAAGAGTGGTCGAAAAAGTGAACCGATCCGAATTATTTTCAATAGCAATCGTCTTTGGGTAAAAACACATCACTGCACCAAATTTCATCCAAATATCTCAAAAATTGCGACCTGTAGCTTGAACAGACAAACGGACAGACAGGCTTAGATTCACCTGTACCACAAATGGTGTAGGGTATAATTACTTAACATTTTTTGTTAATTACCGTAAAGCTAATGGATTGGCTAAATTTAGTTTCACCCATATTCTGTTTTTTGTCCAATTGTAAAACGAAAAATTTCGTGGATATGTTTCTCTTTGGTAAAAATTTAAAAAAAAATAGTTCAAATTGTTTTTCTTGTTAGTTCGAGATTTTCAGGCAAATTAAGGACATTTCAACCACTTATGTGCATTACTTAAAATTCAATCAATCGTAGGGTGTCTTCCTATTTATTGCTTAATTAATGGAAAATTAACGATAACAGTGAGATCGAAAATCTTAACTTAACTTCGTCAACGACGAGAATCGTTTAAGAGATAGGTAATAAAACTTCTGATAGATTATGGAAAATGATTGTAAGGTTTTCCAAATATTAGTCGCTTTTGTATTTTACTTCATATTAAACAACTAGTATTGGCTCGGAAATATAATCAAAAAACTAAAAGCTTGTAAAAATTTGAAATTTAAAAAATAATAAAAATATAAAAAAAAAAAGTTTAAATCAAGAAAGGTATCTATTGGCTTGGTCCATCTCCATACAACAATCAAAAAAAAATAAAAAATCAAGAAAAGTGTAGCAGCGTACAAAAGGTTAGAAGAAATATTAGTCGGGAAGAATTTATGCAAACTAATGAATCTGAGATCACAATTAAGTCAATAAAATAGCAAATACAATGCAGCGGATATTCTGAATCTGATCTGGAAAAAACCAATACGAATAAACTAGTTTTCCATGCATTACGACATACTACCGACGTACGCTGGCAATTTTGAAATAGTGCATAAAAATGAATTCTTATCCGCCCGCACAATCAATTACAGAAATTTTTCAATCGTTGTGCGGATGACGTTTATCACGATCATAACGCGGTAAAAATTAAGTACAAATCCTAGTCGAGAAATGTAACAAAATATTATACGCGCCCACTTTAATATGTGTTGCAAAACTCATGCAAGAGTTGTATGGCGTATGGTATCATCTACTTTATACACACAACTCAATTTAAATACAAAAACATTATTTAACTCTTATTGCTTGATCAGTCGTCTGTCGTTTTGAAAAATGGAATTTTCCAATTAATCTCCGATAATCCGACATCTGCACCAAGTAATGAGACTTTGTGAATGCATTTGTCGGTCTACAACCGTTCATAGATTTCCTAAATTCCAATTGCGGCAATTTTGTCGTCTAACCAAACCATAAAATCTACTGAAATTAAAAACGTATGTAATCACTGAAAATGATTTGGTTCGAAAAATCAGCATCCACTTGCTGTTGTTCTAAATGCCATAAATTGTCTGCCGTCACGTAACCTTTTTCTCCGTTGACAACACTTTACCGTATAAATGGCGCAAAATATAAATCTTACGCAAATTTTATGACAACTATGTACTTTTTAAAAGCAAGAACTAAGGGCACAACAACAAAAAGAAAAAGAAAACAAGTACATTGCAATTAGAATTAAATGCATTGAAAGCAATCAATACGAACGCATTGAAATTTTCACACTCTTTCGACATGAAAAATGAATCAATCAACTTTTTACTAAGCATGACCGATCTTGCCAACTTATGCCGTTTTCATTTTGTTTTGTCATATTCCATAAAGCATACATGTTTTCAATCAGTATATCAAATGCTAAATCGATTTAAGCATGTCCGTCTGCGTTGGCGTATCTGTGCACATATGTGCGGTAAACAATCGTCTGATCGTCTGCAAATATGGCGAAAAGATTCGAAATTATTGCGGGCAGTTTGGTATCGAAAAGAAGCAAAATCGATTAAAGTGCACGCCCAGATAAAACATAAGCCGAGAGTATCTCTACTTTCATAAGGCAAAAAAGAAAATTGATTTGTTTTCTCTTTATTCATATCATTATCATATAACAGG
>CCAG010005613.1:0-61039 GCA_001077435.1 Glossina morsitans morsitans
GTCTTTATAGTTCAAGAAATAGTAAAAATACTATGCAGGAAAAAACAATAGAAGAAGAGAGAGGGATAGAGAGGCAGAAACGGAAGAACGAGCTTAGAGAGATTTTTATTAAATCCCAAAAACATTTTTCATTTCTACTTTCCTAAGCTTTTATCCCCTGCCGAGTGAATAGATTCCTAACAAATTGAAGGTTCATGTCTACCTTCGTTATAGTCGGAGTTGTTGTCATTTAACATAGTTTCAGTTCGAACTTGTGAGCGATAACTATGTATAGTCATTGTTGACGTATGTTAGATGGCCCCGTTGGTGTATTTGCCTTTCACTTACATAAAATCTTTAGAGATATATATGCATTGTATGTTGAAACCAATCTATCGACATGAATAAGCAGGGGATTTTAGTAAGTATGGACATAACAATAAGTAATGTACAATATTTTCACCCGCTTCTTTGAAAATGTTGACCTAAAGTTTTGTTTCAATTTGCTTCGCAACGATTCTTGTCAAAAATTATCATTTAATTATTTCTTTATTTATATTGCTATTTTTATTGTTTAAAAAATGATTCAAATCTTTTTTGTAGAAATTCTAAGTTAGTTCACGTAGGTGAACGTTATCTCTCCCTTTTTGGCTTTCGTTAAGGTCTTTATCGCCCTGCTTAGACTACTGGTTTTATATAAACAATGCAGAAAATGGAGAAGTCACTCATTGTAATGACAACTATTTTGTTACGAACCCTTGATTGTGGATGGATAAAAGTAATATTTCTTTTTACAAAAATCGAAAAAAGAAATTTTCTAAAACAAAAGATAGATAAAAGTCGTACACAAACTTATCCGTGCTATCTAAGATTAAATGACCCAAAAACACTTTCCAATAAAAATGTTTCTTCCTTGCTTATTTACTATGAAGACTTGCTTGCTTATCATTTTTCTATTTTCTCTTCTTCTCCTTTTTTGCAACTTAGGAAATCAATAACAGATGATTCACTCTGCTAAGTAAAAAAGGTTCAATTCGAAGGCGATGTTCTTTGTCTGAATCTGAGTAAAGTTAGTTTCTCATTAAATGCAGTTGAACTGAAATTGTTTGCTGACTTATTCCTAGCTGTACACCAAGCTGCATTCGAATTTTGATTGGATTATCGTCCAAGAAACTTTAAATTTCTTCATGCGGATCTATTCACTGTGCACAAGACTAAAATTTTATTTACTTACTGACTTACCAAGTGTTCAACCAATTTAACTTTTCTTCTAATTTCAAGCAGAATAATGTGCAACACGGAAAACTTACGGAGATACCTACTATTTGGGTTTTTGGCAAAAATTTTCTAGTTTAACAACATTTTCCACTTTTTCATTTCAAAGCTTCGTATTTTTTAATATATAAGGTATGAGCAAATCCGCAGAATCTTTCCAACAAAAATTCACAATTTATTTTCTAAAGTGTTTAATGTTATTAGTGTCTTGGATAAGTTGCGAAACAAAAGTGGTCACCCTCCAGGTTATGGTTATGGTGAAAACATTTTATACAGCCACACATGGGTTTTACATGTGTTTAAAAATCCGCAAATGTTCCGAACGAAATCAAATAATGGTTTTTTAAATTTCTCTTCTAAGGTTCATATGTCGTTGTAATAGAACGAAAACGTCGACATCTAATCATAGCAATAAAGTATATTTAGTTCGCTCCTTATCCCATAGCAGTTTGCTTATTTGCCGAATAAAATGTTTTTAGATTTTATTTACATTTTCCTTATTCTTTTCTTTCTATTAATATTTTTTATGGGATTTATACAGAGAGAAATTGCACTCACACACATAAAAGCGGAAATATTGATAAATGTGTTATAAAATCTGATTTGATCTGTTGGTTATTCTTATGTATGTACGTATATATGCGTATGTGTGCGAAGAATTTTATGCACTTTCTCCCTTACAAAGAACAGATGCTTTCTTGTATTCTTTCTTCGACTTGGATTTTCATTCATCACTCAATTTCTTAAAAAAAAAATTTATTTGTTGATCTAAGGAATAAAATGAAAGTAATTTGTTTTGTGGTTGAATGGGAAAATTTCCGTTACGTTATTCTTTGAAAATAGTCGAAATAGTCGGGTATTTAATCCCCACACAAAATATACGTATATTAAATTGTCAAGTTTCATGAGTTTTGTATATGTAAAGTTTTCTTATCGCATTGAATATTAAGGCATTTAGCTAACAGATAACAGGAATCGAGTGACACTCTCTCTTTAATTAATTTTAATTTACTTCTCATCTCAGCTAAAAAAGAATTCATTTAAACGTAATGATTGATTGATAAAAGACTATTATGCAGCCTGGTATGACACCTAAGCTAAGGAAGCGGAAAGAAAGCAAGAAGCAAACAAAAAAGAAAGTTGGACGTTAACATAATTAATTCTTTGATTTCCTTTCTTTCCTTTTTTTTTAATATGTGCAATTACATAGGAGATGTCCTCTATTCGTGCATGACGATGACGATCAGAAAGAAATGAGGAAAGGGAAAGAAATAGACTTTCCATGATTCCAAACCCAAAAATCGCATTAAATGAATGAGTTTTCCAAGAAGATACTATTTAGTGTTTGTTACTAGCGCTCATCCATACAGGTTTTTTCTCGATCATTATGAAAGTGTACGGTCTGGCATTATCGCCGTGGAACATGACAACTTGCGGATTAATCAGTTCTGAAGGCTTTATGTCCATTAGAAGTCTTAATTGCATTACTTGTTAATAGTTGGGAGTAGAATAGCGCACTTGGCCAAGTTGGAGCAATCGGCGAAGCACGATTCCCTTCTAATGCTATTGCCTTACTTTTATCGTCGGGTGTAACCTACTTCTCCCCGCATGTTAACATTGTTTCGACGCATTAAGTTTCTCGTTGTCAATTCATGTCGGATTTCTTCTTGTACCCAGCCCTACGCAAATCGTTTAAATCTCTTTTATGGTAAACGTTTAGCTCCGTGGCGATGCCGTAAGCAATCATGGCGTTCTTCCCCTAGTCTTTGAAGAATTGCATAAACTTTACTAACTGCGACTCGACTTGATAATCGCTATGAATAATGATTTGGTGAAATGTAGCAAATTTTCTCAGTATTATCCTCCTTCTGCTAAACCCAATTACTTTCGACTATCGAAACTGTCAAAAAGTTTTTGATAATGGTTTGATAAAATACATCGGATTCAAATCTTCCTTAATTATATTCAAGTGTAGCTCCAATATGTGCTTGGTTTTCCTTTTTTTCCTTGTTTCTTTAATTCACTTACTATTTATGATGATTAAACGCATCAAAATATGGTTTAATGTTTGTCGAGGTCATTAAAATGAATACGATTTCACATCACATATTTATACTGCTTGTCATCAAAGCTAAGCGCTAACGAGATAGCGTTGAAATTCACAACATTTAGCTGCCTCCTATTATACGATGGCATTGCAATAAATATGTCCAGAAGATTATGTGCACTCAACGGACATTCATCAATACGTAATAGGTGGGCAGTTATAATACCTTGATTGTGACGTGTGGGTCTGATTGAATAGAATTTTTGCATACCTATTACAAATTAATAATTGAAATATTTTATGGTATTGCTGGAGAAGGCACAGTTGATAATAGGTCAGCTAAAAGCAAATACACCAAGTGAGCGAACATACACACTCGATGATGGACGGATATAACACACAGAGCAACAACAAAGCGCACAACTATTGTTCTTCTATTCTTTTTTTTTCTTCTTTTCTTTCTTCTTTTCACTCTCTGAAATGCTAGGTTAGGTAAACCGCAACATATACTAATAACCCCTTTCATCCGCTGTCACAAATCTTTGCGGTTTATTTGCGAAAAATTTTAAATTTCATTAACGAACTCTAGCACACATTTTCAAAGGACGGATTATCCTGCCTCTCTGACAACATTCGCAGTACATTATAGAAAACATTTTTGCATTTAGTAAAAATAAAATGGTGTAGTTAAGCATCCGTATTCTGAACGTTATCACAGAGTCGTCATAAATACTTCTTTCCTCTACAGTTTTCGTAACTTAACAAACTTGTTTTAATAAAAAAGTTGACATTGGGGGCTTTAATTGTGATAATTTTTTCAGAATTTCAAATTTGATACAGAAGCACAAAAGAGAAGATCACACATTGTTACCTCTAGTGAGTGTCTGCAACATTAGAGCACAGCTAGAAAGATAAGATTGCAGCGTGAACGAAGCCAAAAAGGACGCTCTCGGATGTCACTGCATACGTAACTAAAAGTCCAAAAACTATTTCATCATATTCGTCGCATTCGAATAACTGCGTTGAAATATATTTTTATAACCCGATAACTTTCCATACACAAAATATTTGCTTTTTGTTTTATCAGAATTTTATGCCCTTATAAAAAAATATATTCCATTGGGCGGGGGATAAAGAAATACGACAAATACTTAAATAATTCCTCAAATAAACCAAAGGATGATGTAAAAAGTTCCACATGCACTTTCACGTCTCCAGTACCGTTTCCTCTGCAATAAGAAAAGGAGGTCTGCCTCAAATGATTGCCGCGAAATTAACTATTTATGCACTCGAGGTCTGCCTCATATGATTGCCGCGAAAAATATGTATGCACTCGTAACAAATCTAGACATCTTTCCTGCACTCATTTGCGTAAATACTTGATATGTGTGCGTGTGTGTGTTTATGTACATAAATATATAAAAACAAATACGTCACGTAATACATAAACTCAAACGCACTTGTTTGAACGCAAATGACTGGTAAATACCCAGTAAATACGGTAAGAAATTTCCTTCTCTTGCTCTCTTTGCAATTAAAGTTAAGTTCCATACAATGACAATAACACTCATCCTTAGACCGTCCAAAGCGCCCTTAAGTATTTACATTCTTCACCTATTCCTCACGTCCCCTTTCAAATATTACGCCTATGAAACTAAAACAATTTCAAAGAAGACGAAGTAATTTTAAAACAACTTTGCCATCAATGTATAAATAAAAGCACATAATGATCTAAGACTTGGAGAAATTTGTTTTTCTATGCAAATTATATACAGACACAGTTTCTACTGTATCATCGATTTAATTATACTTGTATGTACACCAAGATTTATATTAAGGTAAACATATAGCTTGGTAGTACATAGCTACACATGTCGTAGTCTCATGTATTGTCTTTTTTTTCAGGGAATAGTTGATATGATTTTGTAGGATTCGAATCATCACATAATAATTGTCTTATATACCGAATACATTTTTTCAAAATTGTTCCAACTGTAGTTGTGTCAAATGTATGAAGAGCACACTTTTCGTGCGTGGTACTGGACACATGTGGCAAAAGTTGCTTTTTCGCTTAACTGTGGAAACAGAAGCACAACAGTCAATTAAGCAGAGCCAACATTTCGTAATCCCTCTTATTTGACATTATTCGTTACAATCTGAAAACAATGATACTTTTGGCAAAGAAATATGAACATATATGCAGAAACTATTCGTTAGTCAAAAAGCGCAGTATATGTAGAAGAAGACCTAGATGATGTGCCAAGCCGATACACATTTGCAGAACGTTGCGATAATAAGTGTAGGATCACCCTATATGTACGTGGGCAGTTCTATCGTTCGTTGTTGTGCAGTTTATGAATAATGAACAAAAACCATAAATTTTTTGCAATCAGTTCATGTTGTATGGTAGATGCGTACGAGTAATTTGGCCTACTTTCGGCATCATTTTGCCTTGAAGAATTTTTAATGTTGGTATTAATTTAAACGCTTGTATCATAATTATTGCGGCTGAGAGAATATTTACCACAGACACTGTGGATGGACGGACATACAGGCAAAGAGATAGTTCACAGACGGGCAAGCGAACAGACGGAGATGCTACGATCGACTAAGGATGCATTTAAAACTCCTTTCCAGTCTCCGAATCAAACTAACTATATTCTAAATTGTCCGCGATGAGCATAAGACAACAGTTATGGTACTCATTAGTTCGAAAATGAATGTTGTTTGCAAAGGAGCCAAAATTCGGACGAAATTCTCTGTGTTTTACAGTATATAAAATACATATGCTTTATCACACTTACATAAGATCAGCAACAAGCAAAGGGTTGGCGTTTTTTCACTCTGCAAAATTTGTTGAAAATGTGTCTTACCCTGATGTCAGTCGTTAATAAAGTCTGTTAAATTCGTCTTAAGGAAGATCGAATAAATTCATATTATAACATTTTTGGGGAATGCTTCAATCAGAAAACAGTTTTAATTCATCTGCATAGGGCTGGATGGAAGAACAAGCTAAATATTTTTGTGTCATCCACGTGTCGTTGTTGAAACGACCACAGATCAATCCATTTTTAAGGAGACCGATTTACTGACATTGTAAAGTAATTCATATAAGAGAAAAACGTGCGAAAGAGATCGCGATCCAAAATGGAGGAAGCGGCACAAGCGGTCGCAAAGCCCAATTTGACGCCCATACCGTGGAGAATTTATTTGAAATTCTCAACTGAAAAAGAGAGTTGCCACTATTCTCCTAATAAATTGATCACTACACCATCACTTTTAATCTCCTTGAAAGGAAATTTTTATGTTCACTACGCACGATGTCTAAAAAGTAACTCTAGCACATTCATCATCGTCATCATATTAAAGGTAAAGATAATAAATTATTATAAAGTTTTTATTCCCTTTTATTAATCTAACTTTCCAAATTAATTTTAATTAAAGCCAGGAGTTCTACTAGTCCTTCGAAAACTTTATTAAAGGGGTGATTTGACGAATGAACCATAGCGTAAGCAAGTAAGTTTTAAGTGAAGTTAACATATAATAGGCAACATCAGTCAATACAAGCCCAACCCTACAGGTAGCTTCTATTAAAGTTATGGTGAATATGGGCACCCCTTCTGCAATTAATCACTGCATTTCGTTTTCATTTTCATTGAATTTTATTTAAAAAAAAATTATTTTAAACAACTTTCTTTTTAACCGTTTGAGTTTTTCAATTGCAATTTTGTTTTAAGCTTTTTCCTGCACAACAAAGTGTTTGAGTGGATTGAGGCGGAAGGATAGTTTCAGTTTTATGTACTTTATTTCAACTCTCCAACTCTTTGCCTATCCCTCCCTGCCTCACTCTCTCTCTCTCTTTCTTTCTCCCTCTTCATCTCTCTTTATTTATTCCTTGGGGCCAAATACTATTTTCACTTCAACTGTTTATAATCTGTGCCAACAATCAATAAACGTTCAACAAAACAATTCGCTTTGATCTCTTAATGCAATCAAAAAGTTTTTCATTCTACAAGCTGAAAGAATTTTTCAATTAAGTGTGTTTATGTGTTCGATTTCGTTGTCCATGGGATGCAGGAAAAAACAACTGTGTCAATTTTTTTAAAAGCACTTTGCACTCGCAGCATATTCTCGGTCAAGATGAACTAACGGTATCTGAATGTTTAAAAATCCCGATATCTTTTACAAAAAACTGAACAATTGCGTAAAAATATAAAAGGTAGATAGATAGCTATGACTATAGATTCCAGGAAATCAAAAGTTGAAAATATTCAAAATGATTAAAGAAGAAGCCTTCGAACGTAATCTATCGTAGGTTGTAGTAACAGCTGATATCGCTGCTGATAAACGCTAATAACACTGACTTGGTAAAGTGAACAATATGACTAAGTATTATTATTATCGTTCATCATATGAACAACAGAACGTCAGGGAGCAAATCTCTTATTTATAAGAAAAAAGGCAAATTTTGAATTTAATTCTAAAGCGTTCAGATCGGGAAAAGATAAAAGATTTTTGAAGAAAAGTGGTTGTCAACAAACATAATATGATTTTGGCAATCACGTATTTGATAAGAAGAATCTGCATCTAGCAAATACGAATACGTTAGATACGAAGTTTGCAAAAATGTAGAGAAAGAATCGCTTTTCTGCCGATATCGTAAAATAGAAGAGCTTTATGCAGCAGACCGTTATCGAAAGTTGCCTCTTGACAAATAAAAGCGAAAATCCCGCGTGTGAGAGCATTAATGGAAACGTCAGAGCAAAATGTGGTAGTCGTGGCTTCTTCCAGAAGCTTAAAAAGGAAGGATTTCCTAAGTGTTAGAGACTGGAATAGCAGTCTTGAAGGTGACAACTCGATCAAGTGTGTTTCTGGGCCCACTGCAACGAAACGTTAGAAAATTGTAAATCTCTAATAGAAGACGTTTTAGCTTTGTGTAAATAGTTCTTAACAAACGCTTGCGTTATCTAATTTAAGGATTATTAAGGATAGCAGATGAAGAAAAAGAAATTCTTCGTAATAATATGTAAAAATAGAGAGCCGGTCTTCTAATTCCTCAGGCAAAATCGAATACATTATTAGTTGTGAACGGCATTAGTCGACATTGATTGCGGCAAAGTAATAAGTTGGACTAGTACTGTTAAATATTGAAGTTAAATCTACTGACTTAAATGATTAGAAATACGTAGATTAACACATCGGTCAATACTTGCCGGAATTGATGCGTAGTTACCGCCGCTTTAGGAAAAAATTGTATTATTTATAGAAAATGCAATTCAGGCCTACCATAACCGGAGATGGATTAATGACATTGGCCAAAGGAACTGAAAAATTGGAAACATTTTTCATACGCTGTATGACCCTATGCTTCTCCATATAAGGAGTACATTCGTCCACCTGGTGTAAATATTTTTCCAACAAAAGCCAAAATATGTATTCAGTTCAGGTGAATTTTATTAAAATACAACTTATACGCTTGGTAGGCAAACATGAAAAGAACAAAAACAACAACGAAAAAGTTAAAGTTAGAAATTCATTTCCCTAACACCTGGTTGCAAAGCTCTTCCTTATCTTAGTAAAAAATTTCATACAAATTTTTGTCTTTCCTGTCTGCAGTTTTCGACTACAAGAAATGATAAGAGAAAATCCAAAACCAACAAAGAAAAAGACAATGTAATCACCCTCCAACACTATTACTAGGTGTTCGTAAGAAGTTGTCAAGTGACAAATGTTCAAAACACTTAACAAAATGGGGTTAACTATAAAGCTTGTGGTACAAGATAACAAGATATATAATAGAATGGATGAAGAGTTGAAGCACTCTCCGCTTTCGTAGTCGTAGTGTGTTAAAATAAATTTTTACTTTTTTTAAACAATTCCTAGTACATGCTCACTAACATTGAGGTAAGCACGCATCGCACTTAAACAAGGTGCAGAAGTAAGTGTTATGCTCCAATTCATCTTTTATCACTGACTCTAATAACTGCCTTGACAATGAATACACATCATTAGTATAGTGTAGATGGGATAGGTAGAAAATAAGAAGAAGGAAGAAAATAACTTCTTAAGGGCGGCCGAAGAATGTTCGGCTTTACCAAGCGAATCGGGGTCTGCGCATTACTCCTCCACTCCAGAGTAGCCAAATTCTATATATCAATCCCAGATCTTAATCTCTCGTTAAGATAAAGATTTAGTAATTGTAGATAGTAATTAAAATATCAGTTATGTCGACTCATGAATTCATTCATTAGCTATATATGCCATCAAATATGGTTTTTATTTCTTAAACATCCGTCTGAGTGGTCGATTGCAAAGAATCTCGACTAGCAACTCAGCGGTCGTGCGTTCGAATCTCAAATGCGGAAGAGTTTTTAATAAAGCCGATAGCCTTAGATACTAGTGCTTTAAGGCTTTAGTCATAGAATTTACTTTTCTAACTAAGTTAATAATAATAATAATAATGTCTTTGAAACACATGTTTTTGAAGTCGGGTTATTTATCTAGGTGCACTAACATTTGTCGATCATTGGTAGTTTACTATGTGACGGTAGTTTTATTACAGGCTCTCTTCGTAATAATAAATTTCTTATTATAAAGCTTAGGCTTATGCATAACCTTTCATAGTGTATGCATTTAGCAGGTCATTTCTAAACTTACCTAAAACTAGGTTATTGGTTCCCTGAGTTTAGGTTACAGCTAAAATTACAATAAATCGGGTTCAAGCTAATATTACACTGCTGACTATTATACATAAAGGTGGTGCACATTAAGTTAGTGGATTTTTCAATCTATTTTGCGATAAAATATCAACACAAGTACGTTTGTACGCAGATTAGAAAGTGCTTACCAAGTCAAATCTCATATGTTTCTTCTATGTTGTTGTTTTAATACTATGCCGATACAAAGTGACTAGTTGTGATAATTCTCTTTCTTTATTTAAACAGTCAAAATGAAGACATTAAAGCATACCAAAAATATCGGCAAATTTATTTTGCTGCCAAGGTTTTTGATCAGTTGTGCTGAGCAGACTGGATAGAGCAAACGTCTTCTACTAATGTATTGATAGGTAAAGTAATGCTTATTTTACATACAGGAATCTCTCTTGGCAAGTTCTTGAAAGCTTATCAAACCTTCTTGCCTTATGAGACAATAAATGAAGTAAGTTTTGCATATTCACTTATCGTAGTGTTGTTTATAAATTATGGACGTGCCGAGTGGGGCTTCCCTTGCATGACAAAAATGATTTTGGTTCTAAACTGAAGATCAATGATTAAAGTTATAGACCTTAATATTTATTATTATTATTGTTATAATTTATTTAGACCAAAGGAATAACATCCAGGACTAAAGAAAGAGAATGAGCACTAGGAATGAAGACTGTCTGCGCAAAATCTTTTTTTAAAAGACTCTTTATATGAGGAAAGTTTACAAATTTCCAACATTCCTGGACAAAAATCGTCCTTATGTTATATTGACATAAAAGATTATGAGTTTATGAGTATTCCTATGAAATGTAAGCCTTTATATGTCGAAAGGATTTAATGTTCAATCCCCTCTTAATATGAAAGTTGGCCCACATTCTGCCAATTTGGCATATAAAGTTAACTGCACCAAATCGGGATAACTTAGATCTATTTTTTGGACCCCACAACAAATAAAAACGCAAAGTCTAGACATGGAAATTGGTTTTGCTATCTTGTGGACTCCATCTCATCTAAATATGCACCTTTACATAAAACAAAACTATAATGTCCAGAATTTTATGATGATGACGACCTTCACATAATGTATAGGGTATTTACTAGTTAGCCTAGTCCGTCTACGATGTTTTTGTGTGTTTTTTCTTTAAATGTTCATTTGCAAGCATTATTTATGGTTAGATGGTAGGCTTTGACAAATTGAAATGGCAAAGGAAACTGAAGAACATAAACGTCACTACAAGAACAGGAAAACTTCAAAAGAGACTACGAAAAAACACTGCATATATATTATCGTTTATAAGTTAAATGGGATTTACTTTGGCTGAGTCATCATTAAAAATGTTATGTATTTCTATCGGCTTACTCTTGATGTCTTTCTTTTTTTTCTTTCTTTTTTTTTTTTGTACGAAAAACAGGCGTTTTTTGTTTGTTCAACAGTTCGTGATAATATTTATTAAATCATTTTCAAGTTAGTAACATAGTTATCGTTATTGCCTACAGTTTTTTGCCCTCTCTTTCCCACATTTGCTGTTTAATTATACATAGCATACGTTCCTTCACCCAAGCCCTGATTTCTGAAGTTTAGATGAATTTTGTTAAATCAAGTAAATTTCATTGTTAATTACCTTTTCATCTATCCTTTTATTTATTCTACATATACCGCACATATATACACTTTGTCTAGTCTAATATATAGCAGGTTCGTAAATGTGAAACCAAAATTTTTGTTAAGAAAATAGCCATTGGTTGCACTAAAATTATAATTAAAAATTTCGTCCAAACTATTACCCCTTGCAAGTTATACGTTTTTCCCATCTTTCTGAAAATTCGTGAATGTCACACCAAAAAAAACTGGTGATTCGCTGAGTCCATTCTGGTGTACTTCCCTAAGAACGAAGAGTTAATGACATGAGTTTGGCGAGTAAACCGCTTAAGCTAGCAATTCCCGGTTTTGCTGCATAGATAGTTGGAAGGACGTCATCTAGAAAATTACCTTCTGTTGCGACCATGTTCGGTCCCACCAAACACAGAATATTGCTTTCACTGATTCAGTTTTTAGCCGATGCGGATATACGCTTGGATATACGTATGAATTTCTGCGCCTAGGTTCACGGCACACTTTTGACTTTTTCTGGCAAAGAGAAAATGCTGTTAACGAGTATTCTTTACTTGGCTCAATTTTGAAGAAACAGCAATAGCCACAAAAATTTAAAAACCAAAATAATAAAAGAACGATATCTACACTAACTATATAAGTGATAAATGATATGTTATTATAGACACACTAACTATTCTAAACCTTAAAATCTAATGTTAGCATATGTGTGCACTTACACACTAGACTAACATAAATGTATGTATACATATACATAAATATATAGCCTTGCAGCCATTAATTCAGTTCATAACAAGAAATTATTTGTTAGAACAAACGCTCGTATTGGAAAAGGAAACATGCGCGCAAAAACCATGCAAAACCAGGTAAAGCACCAAAAATGCTAATGATTCGTGCGACATTGGAAAAATTTAATTCGAAAATAATGAATTCGAAAGTGAGGCAGAGGGTTGAGGAATAGATGTGAAATTAATTTCTCCCTTTATCAGTTTAAACGCATAGGACATCGTCGATAATTGTCTTCTTTTCTGGAACGAGGAATTATTTTTGTACCGATTCTATATTATCAAGCTTGGAGCCCAGGCCACTGGGGATCACCGAAGTTCTTCAATCATCTTTTGAGAAAGTCTGAAGAGTTTTTTTGCTTTATGAGCAACTGTCTGAATAATTCAGTCGAATTTTCTTATCAAATAAATTGACAAGATTAATACATGATGCAACTCGGTCTAAGCTATGCCGATTAATAGCGGGAGCATAGTCGAGGAAAGGCGAGCTAAATCGACGACATCTTCTTGCCTTAAGAAATATACAGACGAGTTAGAGTAGTAATGAATGAAAGCCGGGGCTAAATCAATTGAAGTCACCTCATGTAAGCACTAGAATCAAATTCAGCGTAAACACTATATAACAGGAGGGCACTTCATTCGCAGTTACCAATTTATGCATCATGCGGGTGTTGCTCGATTCTTGCTACAGAAACATGTGCAGAAAACATTCGTATTTTGAAATTCTTAACTTAATAAATTCGATTCTAGAAATCGTAACACATTTGCATTTTCAATTAAATCTATCGTATGGCGCTTATTATTATTTGCATTAATTGGCGAATTTATTGCACAGAATTTGTGTGGAAAACATAATAAACCTCACCTTAAATTATCGACAAATACTTTATACAATAATATTGCTTCTGAAAACCCTAACACATTCCAATTTTCATTTAATTCTATCATGTGAGGTTTATTATTATTTGCATAATAATGCATTTTGCTCATATCTGTATAATAGACATTTAAGGGCATCCATTGAAGTATGTTGCACACAAATAAATACACTTTGATGAGAAATAATTTTTGCATTATAATTATCTTACGATAAAACAATTACTTTCTGTGTTTGCATTCGAGAAAGCCATAATTTATGTATAGGTAGCCCAATTACTTTGGATGAGAATAATGCAGTCTTAGTTTGATTTTCAATTTTAACATTTTTGCCAAAAAAAAAATAAAACGAAAATGTATTGTACATCAACCTTGAATCGTTTTATATGATTATGCCCATCAATTATTCAACGAAACAGAGAGAACAAAAGCATAAATAAGTTTGGTTTTGCATAAGTGAATAAACAGTACATTCAATCAAATTGCACAATGGGTTTTACGACAACCCAGTATGTCTCTTGATATGAAGGGATGAAGCATTATCTTTTATGTCATGATAAACAGTTCGTTTATTCATTCAATGCATTTAATTAACGCACACAAATCTTGATTTGACTGCAAGGAATTACCATTGGTTTGCACAATTAGCGCAACCCGACCCCAGACCGTAGAGTCTGATAACACAAAGACACATGCAATTAGGCAAAGATTGTGGGCAAACGCAATACTCTGCACATTTCATGTGTTTTACAGCACATCTCTCTTCATTTTTCTTTCTCTCCCTTCTACAAATTTCGTAGTATGGTAAGTAGTTCTACAAAGTTCCACAGAATTCATGGCACAAGATAATAATTTTTTTGAAATTTCATTGATGTTTCGTAACTATTTCTTTTAGTTTTACGCGCAGGAACTGAAGCACAAAATCGATAAATGTATTTAGAACTTCTGGTCGCGGAAGAACATACTATTTCAGAAACCCATGGCTTTTGGGGAAGAAGAATAAGCTCAAAAACAAGTAAAATGAATATAAAGAACCGCCGCTCACCCCACATCACCCTACAGTCATACAATGACTTTTCTAAGCAAGATGTTATATGGGAGGCAGTTAAAATAGTGGTCCGATCCGAACCAATTTCAACAGTGTTCGTCCGTGGGTCAAAGCACCCTAGTCTACCGAATTTCATCAAAATATTTAAAAATTTGGTGCGTATAGGTTGAAAGCATGTAGGTGCGACGGACAAACAAGCTTAAATCAATGAGTGCAATGAAGGGGGAACTATATTAAGACTATTGTGGATGTTGCACACATCCGCACAAACTTAATATTCTAGAAGTGGGGTAGGGCATTATAAATTAAAACAACTCTTGTGTTGAACTTGATAAGGTTTTCGCACTACTTACAACTAGTTTCTGTGTTCTTCATGCACAAATACTTATGCCGGACGGTTTCTTACAAGTTACAGTGAAAATCAGTTCATTCGGTTTATGTGATATCTTATAGAGAGAATTTTCTTTGAATCATCGCACCAGAAATATTGCTCCATATTCTAGTTCATTTGTGTATAGCTTATGTATGGCTGAGCAAAATCATAATCAAATTCAGTTGTTCTTCAAACTTGGCTTCAAGATTTTATTAAGTAAAAATTAAAATCCTTGTAGCCGGCCGACAATCATAAACCGCTTCTGCTAACATAATTCTCCATTTATTCTCGTGATTAAATACCAATTTTCATATTTTATTTCCAAGGGAGAGCAACTTTTCGTGGTAGTTTTTATGAGGACGGAGACCCATTGGGCTCACGCAGGCCAAATTTAGTAAAATAAACCTTCTCTACAAAGACATTGTTACTTCTCATCTATTTTCGTCAGGGTTAGCCATTGGGCTAACACACGTCAGAGTACCAATTTTTGTCAAAATATTCCAATAAACTCTACATGCTAACTGAATTAGTGACAGACAGACATTGACAAACATCAAAGAAATAGACAGCTCAGATCGCTTCAGAAAACTATTCTGAATCAATATAGAGTAAGTATTACATTTTATTTTTTCCAAATTATGAGCAAATTTCATGAAACCTGACTCGGACCTTTAACCTTAGCGGACACAAAATATATATATAAACAAAATGTTTACATCGTCCTTGTCTTTGCTTGCACCAAATTTTATATTAGTATTCTCTGTTAGTAACAAATTTACGGACGTAATGTTGTACTTAGTAGATCCTATCATCTTCCCATTAAAAAAGGTCAGATATTATATATTGCGGAGCACCTAGCCCAGGAGTCATTCTCTCCACGGGTGTCTTGGTTAACCTCTCAAATTTACCACAATGATTACTGCTGTTGCACTGCGATCTCGACCAAAAACGATTATTAAGCTGTCAGTCTCTTTTGCGGATATTGGGAATAGTGCGCAATTGCAAACCCAGGCTAAACCCATTCGATAATATCCGGCATTGAGAAGCAAATTTTAAAATAGTCAAGATTCCAGTTAATATATATTGAGGATTCAAATAGCATCTTAGAATTAAAATTCTCTAAGAGTTGAAGATTGAAAAGAAACTTTTCTTCGCGAAAGAAAAAGGAAACTTCTTTTTTTAAACGGAAAATTTTAAGAAGTGAAAGGTATGAATAAAATTGAGATATGAACTGCCGGGCAAAGTTCTTGTTCATTCATAAATCAGTGTTTTTTTTTTTTGTTCTTCTTTCATCCACGCGCCGCACACAGATGCAGATAGAGAAAATACGTTCCTACATTTCCCATACAAATATATATTTCGTTGAATCGGTATTCACACGGGAAAATCATTGAAAGTAAAAAAATGTCAAGAAAAAAAGTAAGAAAAACTTCGATATTTTTCTTAAACAGTTTTTCTTTCTTCTTATTTGCTTCATGCTTCAGTTAATTTGTAAGCCAAATAACCGCTTCAGCTCAAGTCAAATGCAATAGTATGAGTTAAAAGACAATCAAGTTTATTTATTTTTGCTCGTCGTGTCGCTTGCGTTAAATATTTTTTAAAAGTATTATAACATCACAGCGCTTATCTTTCAATTACAAACCTTAAATTATATATTGACAGAAGCAGCAGTGGAAATTCTGCGAGTGATAAAAATAATGGGCATTTTTCGAGGTCGGAAAATATCTGATGAACCCTAAAAGAGTATGAACGAAATATTTGTAAGCCTATGCTTACGATCAAAACACGATGACTGTAACTACTAATCAAATTCGGGACCAATGGCTAATTACCTAACCGCCTGACCTGCAATAGTCTAAAGTTAAGAATTTAGTTAAAATTGGAAATTTTTTTGTCATATAAAAATATCTTTTTAAACAAATGAGAATATAATAATCAGTCGAGGCCGACTACTAGATACCCTATACCCCTTCGCGTTAATGCAGCTGTTGATTCGCTGCCCAAAGTTACATATTATTTTATATATTACTAATTATATACAAAGGCATACTTGTGGTAGACCGACGTGGGCCAGTGACTGTGAGGTTGATTTTTATGTTAATTTTCTATAGTGTACAGTTGCGGAATAAATAGCACTTTTACTGCTTGTGTTATTTTGTGGACGATTGCGCTATAGCATTTCTCGGCGGCAGAGAATTCTCACATTCTTACTTTGCAACAATACGTACAAACACGCAGCTTCATTGCTATTACAATTCGTAAGATTCGTGTCCTAAACTTAAAGAAGATAGAAAATTTAATGAATTCACAGAAAATCTTACTCGTTAGTATTAAGTAGAAAACATGAGGAGGTCGCAGGCGGCAATACACATGCATATTTAAAATGCTGAGATAAATGAGCTAAGGCGTGCAGCAGGAGTCGGAAGTTTTGGGGATTTAATTTCCAATTCAAGTGCCAAATAAATCATTTGAGGAAAATTGACCTTTTTATCGCTTCTCAATAACTTACGTAAACTAAAAGAAGCGACCTGCAGGTTGTGAACATCAATTTATTACATGGGCAGACATGAGATGCACAGACAGACTTAAATGGTTTCGAAAAGTATTCCTGAATCGATTGATGTGACTACAGTTGGATGTGTCTCAAGTCGCGTCTATCCACACAAACTCAATATATCCATCACAAATGGTGCGTGGCTCTTAACTTAATTGTCGCGTATGCAGTACTCTAACTTATGCCTAATAAGTTTCTTAAATATTATAATGGTCTTACCTTTCTTTCTATCCCAAAAAAAAAAAAAAAAAAATGCCAAAAATCATTCTCATTGGCTGTTGGCAGAACAAGGAGAAATATTTGTCGAGTTGCTTCCATATGAAGCTTGAAGTTCAAGTGTTTCAATATTTCAAACGTTTTATTAAAGAACACACCCAAATATTGTGAATGACTTATTGTCTCAGAAGTAATCAAAACGATGTTACATTGATCTGTAGATATTTTTCATATTTCCTTATGACCAAAGTAATCTAAAATCTGTTATTTATATAATATTTAATAGTTACGCCGTTACATTCAGTGCGATATATACCGTACCGCAGTTGGTGTTGAACATTAACGCATTTTCCTATTTGCTTTCTGCTCTTTTTTATTCATCCATTCATTCCTTTGTTTATTTATGCGTTTTGTAAAAATACATTTTTTTTCAAGCATTTATTAAAATTGACAATTTTTGTTGAAGCATATTTTTTATCGATATATCTTGTGAACATATTCTCATGTTAATATCTCATATCTCATTACAAACAATATTTATATTGCATTATACTGCGCAATTTATGCTGCATTATACTGCGTCAAATGTTTATATATATTATGAGATTGTTTTACTCAGGTCACATATACGCGTAATAGAATAACAATTCAGTGATTGATGTTTTAGCAACCATCGTCACCATTATGTAGCAATATGATTATAGTCGTTTAGTCTGGCTTCTCCATGCTCTTGTCATGCTGTTGTCAACGCAAACCTATTAGCGTTCGTTTTACATACCATTAGCTGACAAATGCGCATCATAGTCATATAGCACACGCATACAACATGTGGTTCGCTAATTTTCTTTGCTAATGTGCTTGTCGAAGCATAATATGTTTATATATATTTATTCTCGTATATTTTGTGTCGCGTAGATTACGTGATTACGTGATTACGCAAAGCGCCTTCAATTTCCAATTCAAGATCGGTCTTGGCTAAGGCGAACACATGTACTTAATTAGTCCATAAAGTCAAAGTTATGTACTTTTGCAATGTTTTTTAATAATTTCCAGTTGCAGTCGTTGCTTGTGTACGCATTTATGTCAATCTCTTTGAGTCGTTCAATAAAAACTACTTGCGCGTTATCAATGTAGGTGTGTCCGCATCAATTCACGTGGTAGAATACGTTATTACAGTTGCTTCAAAAAAGATGATAGGGCAAGGCAAGAGTGGCTGCGGTACAGGGTGCGTACAAACAGACATTAAAACTCATTCGTTCACACTTTTGGCAGAATAGTTATAAGCCATTAGTCCCTAGACTATGCGATTATTGAATATAAATACGCATGACCCCCTTTCAATTGTCCGATTGATGCATTGGTGTGAGTCGGCATTTTCCCTTCTCAGAGAAAATCCACAACATGTTAGAAAGTTTACCGCAGTTTAGCTTAACCAAAAGCATTTTGTTTAGGATGAATGATTACAAGTTTGTGCCGACGTAAGCCGCCGCCCTCTCTGCATAATCCAGGACTTGTATTGGACACCTGGGCGTCCGATTCGACGAGTTGGTCGTGAACTTCCCTGGCAATAAAACGCTTAATGATTTCGAAAGACTTTCGTAAAAGACTCCTTTTTCTCTTGTCGGACATGATTCGTGCATTTTACCGTAACTTCCATGTCTCATGTCTGATGCCTTTAGTTCACAACGAACTTAACGTTGGAGTGCAACTGCTAAAATTGGAGATTTCAAAATCGCTTGTAGCGATGATAACTTTATGCCTTTTTATTTCTTGCGTTACTTTAAAATCAATCCCCTGTTAACGGTGAGAAAAGAAAGGCCAAAAAAATTGTTAAGTTTAATATGAATATCTTCAAGTATGTTAGGCACCCTGTCGCATATAAAACGGTAAACTTTGCAAGTTTAATTATACCGACTTCAAGAGATACATGCACTTGTATACCTCACCACGGTATGTCAAAGCGTACGAACGAAATGGTTTAAATGAAAATAATAATAACACCTTTGCATATCCACTTTGAGGTATTCGGAGCGGTTACGTGCTGAAACAGGCAAACGATCGCTCGTAAATGAAATGCATTTAATAATATAAAGAAAATTTTAATCAATTTCGATGAATACAAAATGAATAACAAGAGATTTTAACGCGGTTTACTGCAAATACCAATTGCACGCTCAATTGTGGGATGCATACTAATTTTCTCATTTCCGACAGGAAATAAATTTAAAAATACATAGGAAAAATGACGGAAGCTTCGAATTTCTTTTTACACAATCGGTGGATTCCAAAAGAAAATGGGAAAATAAGTAATAATTAATACAATTGCATGAGTATCAAGAAACCGTCTAGGCGAGGCAAGCATCTTTCAAACTCAATTCTAATAAACTTCCTAACCTCGCTAAATCGAATAAAAATGTGAGATATTTAAATGGAAATTTGTGTTGCGAACAGTGCAACGTGAAGTCAGAGGGCAAAAGTAGCCCCTGCACAAATAAGTGAGAGTATTTTTGCCAATACTATGCAGCGTGTGGTGGGTATCGAAATAAAAGTCCACTACGAAAAGGGTCTCGATGTTTATCTACATTGACGTTTTTTATTTATTCAAGTGACACTTTCCACGAGACGTTAGCATCATGGCAAATGGAATATTTGTGGTATTTTCTTATTGAATCTATCTATTTGGTTATGGTGCCCCCACTATGTTTCTGTGTCACGGTGCAACGCAAGCTCGTTTCCCACTACCAATTCATGGATATTTTATACTTCAATTTTAGTGTTGTTTGTACAGGTGTGTTTTATCTAAACATGTTTTAAAATGCATTCAATTGTGCATGTGGTTTGGGTCTCTTGTCCCCTATTAGTCATAAGGTATTAAAATAAATTGAATTCATCAGGAGAACATCAACCACCTCATGGTTGTTGATTAATTACCTTAGATTCAGCACCAAAATACAGCAGGATATATGCCGCAAATCAGGGGTAAAAGCATTTTTAAATTAAAGCGCATTATATGCATTCACACCGATGCGATAACCAACGCCCATGATACGACTTTTTTAAGGAGGTAGACCGCAGTAAGTTTTCCAACGAATCAATTATTTTTTTATTGGCTTGCATGATACCTCAAATAGCCAATAATGAAATAAAACGACTTATGAGGGTTTGCGAAAAATTTCACTTTTCCAACATAATTGTATGGCAGTACAAAGACACTTGGAACTTTCAATATGTTTTTCCCGAAAGACGGTCTTTGAACGATAAGAAACTAATTATTTGGCAAAAATTGTCCGATTTTATTAGCGAAATAAATACAAGCCAGTTGGCAAGGCCGACCGTTAAATACCCTACGCCACATTGTCTAACATATTTCTTATTTTTGTATGAAATTACTATTACGGGTCAATTTTCACCGCCACATATTAAAATTTACACTTCTCTGCTCTACCAAGGATCATTTCTGTGAAAATCCTTATTAGGGTAGGATCCAAAACCTAGAGTGAGATGGTCCCAATTTGGTACAGTTAATTCTTTTATTGAAAATTGAAACCTTTTTGTCATATGAACCTTACTTTTCGTTTTATGAGAGGGGGTCTCTAAGTTGCCACAGCCGATCCCAAGTTTTCATACCAATTTAGAATGCCGGAGTACTACTACTTAGCCACTTTTGCCGACAAATTTTGAAAATTGCAATTTTTTCCCACATAATGACTTCAGAATAGGATGTTATATGGGGAGTGGTCGAAAAAGTGAACCGATCTGGAGTCAAAACACGTTACTGTACCAAATTTCGTCAGAATGTCTCAAAAATTGAGATCTGCAGCTTGAATACAACATTACATGCACAGACATCAGACGGACACACAGGCTTAGATCAATTCATATTATGATTCTGAATCGATCGGTATAATAGAAGGTGTGTCTATGTTAAGCCCTTCTGTGCACTAACTTAATGTACGCTGTACCAGAAGTGGTGTAGGGTATAAAAAGATAGGTTATCTTGTTAAGTTGGCAATGTAGAGCAAATTTAAAAAATTTGTTCCGATGAAAATTCTCTCAATGAGCAAAACCCAATATATTTTCTGGCAATTTATAAACAATCCTCCTCCTCGTTGTGTGTGACTGTTTCCAATATAATAAATAGTGTACATATGCATGACCGCATGAGCACGAGCTGTATATATATGCACACATGGATAAAATCTCTAAAAATTCTGATTCTTTCTTTTTTGTTTTTACGTTACCAAAGAACGGTGCACTTCCTAGTTTTGTTCTTGCTTGGAGCGGACAAAATAAACAATCTTCTGCAAATATTTATGCGTGGGTTGTAAACGTACAATACAAGCATACATTACTTACAAATTGTGCATTTCAAGTTCCCTTCAGTTTGCTTATTTATTTATTGAAAGAAACCCAGCTAAACGTATCTTTCTGTATATGGAAAAGACATGTGTATAGGTGTGTACATGTGAAATCTGACATGTAATGTAAAATATAAAATGCAGCATGTGGAACTAAATTAAAAACAAGATTAAAATTAATGAAAATGGATAAGTAAATAAACGAAAAAGACACGGAAAAGAGAGAATCATGTACATATTCTGAAACAGAGCGGCATTCAAATCCAATGAACATAAGAATATGTGCATATGAACTAGGAACGCACCCTAAGTCGACACAAACGTCGAAAAGTTCAGCAATCGTTGTATAAATTGAAATTTTTCCTAGCGGAAAGAATATTAGAATATTAACGGATATGCTTCAATGATCCTCCCAGGCGTCCGAGACCTTTAGTGCACTCCTATTCACGCTTATCTTAGGCACTTTGTTGATGGATGCGCAAAATTACCCACTTGGGTATTCCTTTCTGCAAACATCATAACTTATTCACTTTTTATTAGGATTCAATGTTCTACATAAACGTATGCTCTCTTAAAATTAACTTGATTATTTAAATTGTAACGCTAAAAGGATTTTCAGATTCTCATTTCATTAAAATAAGAGCATAAAGTATATGGGTTTTATGTTTCATCACACTCAACAATAATGACGTGTCCCGGTCAGCTTTCTTTTTTTTTAATGACTAATTACCAAGGAGATGTACACTATCCGTGTAAACAGGTGAGGGACAGAAGAAAGTAAGGAAAGAGAAGAAGACAGGGTAGCAGCTTCCGCAGTGCAGTTAGCCTAATATAGGTGACCTGAAAGGGGTCATCCTGACTAAGAACGCTAAAATTAATCTGACCTTGAGCAGATCGAACATAATACAATTATTACCGATCCCTTGATCGTAAAGTATCAAAAATTATCTTCTTTTGTGGTAAAAACTGCCTTCTGTTGGGAGAAGCGTTCGACGAATCGAATTATGTACACCAAACTTTTTACAGCGATTCTATTTGTGAAATCGCTATTGTGGACCAATTTCCATTATAAAACAGTAAAAAGTAGATTTCATTGCCGGCCAAAAGCTCTGTTTTTGTGCGGAAAGTTTTAAAGAAATGCTGCCATCCCGTCAAAATTTTCAATATCTGTTTAATACAATACAACCTTAAATTTCATCGATTTTTATTCGGAAATATTAAAATGAAAATTTTTTTCATTTAACTTTTGCACGGCGGGGTCTTGTGTACTGACTGGTCAGAAAAATATTCCCATTTAACTCATCTTCAATAGGATTCATCTGTGAGCTGCAATATATTAACGGAGCAAATGTCATTAAAGTATCGGTAGCTTCCATCGATCAATTTAATCTACAACCAAGCAAACGAAATTTTAGTTGCACCAAGCAACTAAGCGATGAACTAAATATTAACACCCAGGGTCAATTAAAGGATAAAAAGATATTAATTACTAGAGCTTATATGTGTAAGAAGCCTGAAGTCCACGTGCATGCAGTTATATTATTAGCAAATCAAGGATTTTCTAAATTGAAATAAGTAGCATTAGTCTGACATGTCCCAGAAATGCCTTATAGATGCTTTTAGAAGATTTAGTGAGGAAAAATGATTTGCTTAGGAGAGGAAATTATTTTCTTCGTGCTACGAATTAATTGCATAGCAATGAAGCAATCGAATAATTTAGGGATCATCCTCAATGTAAAGAAGTCTCAACACAATATTGATACAGTTTTTATTTATAACTCTTCTTGACAGAATCCAATTTTGGTACAAATCAGTTATAATATTTCAGCCACACAAGTTCTATAGATAATTAGAAATTGCTGTTGATGTAAACTGTAATAGTTGGCCAGTAGAATAAACGGAGGATATCCCATGCGCTGTGTTTCTCTACTCCTGTTCTGGAAGAAAATAAACCGGGTTTACCACGAAAGTGGACTGATTAATTGAAAGTTTTTCTTCCTAGAGAAAGTGGAAGATTACTTCAGAACCGAGTGCAAGGTAGAGCTTTCGATAAATCAAATCTTCAAATAAATGCAATATAGGGAAAAATATTATAGGCCTCACTTTTACGGAAGCAATTAAACATATTGTTAGCGCAGCTCTTTTGGAAAAGTTAGGCAAGTTAATTAGCCGTAACTGAACGTTCATATTATTGAAAACACGACAAAATTACACTCACATTTCATTCATTGAAACTGACAAAGGCACAAAAGCCCTTAAGGTTTTTAATCAGATAGGCAAACTATTTTTCTCTTTTTTCTTCCATAAAATCTTCTATAATCCCTTTGTAAACCAAACAATTTTCATTTATATTAATATTAAAGAATGAACAATAAAGAGTTATCACCGACGTCGATATGGTTATTGAGTAAATGGCTATTAAATAAAATTTCCATATTTGTTAAATTATTTACTTTTCCTTGACGTAGTTTAAAGGATTATTAAAGGACTTCAACCATTTCAACAAATTATTCTTAAATAAATTATTCTTAAATAGTTAGTTTGTGTGTTTTCCCCTTTGCCATTCCTTTTTCCTAGATTACTATCACCTCACAATAATGGCAAATGTATTAGTTCGGGAGTCCTGCATTTACTATGTAATGCACATCATAAATTTTTAATAACAAAAATTTTAAAATAAAAAGAAAACTTGAACATTTTCTTCAGAATGAAAACCTTCTAGCTGAATATCAAGTTACCTTGTCTCTTGTTTTCAATTTATCTCACAAATAAAGGACGGTTATACTACACCCTTGAAAGGTAACCTTTGAACCTTTTGTTAGTGAAAAGCTATTGAGTGAAAAAATCAATTCTGCAAACAGATTGTTGCGAACAAGAAAATATTCCTCAACAATAGTTTTATTGGACTACTATTGCCTTTACAGCCACCATCGAAGATTGCAGGTATATTTATTTTCTTAAAATGTTCGCAACACCCAGAAGCAAACTTCGGAAACTCTATAAGCTATATACACTTTTCATCAATATCAAATTCTTAATCGTCATAGGTATGTCCGTCTGTCTGTCCGTCTATTGATTGCTAGTGTCCAAGATATGTGTGCGTCTTGAAGCTAAAAATGTGACTGACCAGATGTAAGACATCCTCACTGTACGTGATGTAACAATATAAATTGGAAAAACCGCTGTTTTTACTCGGTTTTGATTGAATCTTTTTCACCCGCCATCTTCATTCCACAAAAGACTAAAACACCGAATAAACTCCATTTTCCTATTCAGTAATATTTATTATTTCGGAAAGCAAAATTGTTCTCGGTTTATGCTGCATTGTCCTTTCCATTTGGCCCATTTGTAAAACTAACCCTCGCGATAGCTTCATATGCGGCCACGAGAGCCCATATAAAAAAAATTGGGCAGACAAGCAAACTGACAGGGAAACAAGCGGACTGATAGGCATGCTAAACATGGTCCAAATTTTGGTACTGCCCAAGAATATGTATACTCTGCGAAATCTGTAAAGTTTTCGTTCTCTAGGTTTTTAAAAAAATGGCTGTAATACCATAGTTTGATGTGAGGTAGACGAAAGAAGAGTTTTATTCATGTCTCGTAAACTACGACCACGTATATCGATCGTATGGGTGATGCTACAATACTTGCACCAAAAAGAAACAGACAACCGCGCTCATTCATTATTACAAAGTATCGAAACTTCATTTCTTTCTTCTTCCGCTTCTCTGTTAACATACTTGTAGGGGTGAGAACACTTTCGGAATAACCAAAAATACACTCATTTTCTAGCTTTTTACCCAATGACCCACCACAATAATAATTTAATGTTTTATAACCCAGTATACTTATGACTTACTTGAAATACTAATACTTCGCCAGTGCATTTTGGCGAAATGCAATCTTTTCTTTCAGTTGGGAGTGGGTCACTGCCGTTGTAAATAAAATTATAGTACGTAAGAAAATTATTACATAAGACACACTATTTTAAATAAAGATTATCATTTTCGCACGAATGTGATCTGTGTCTGCAAACGCTTCTTCATTTATTGGCCGCAGTTGCTCCAATTTGTGTGTGCTGACACGAAAGAAGTGCGCCTCAACACGCTTCAGACTAGTGAAAAATATATCACCTATTTGGCGGTCTAGGCACATCACATAGCGTTACTAGACAATCTTACTAACTCATTTGCATTACCTGGCGACCCCGTCATTTGCATTGCAGTATACTCAAAATGGTCGCCTACCATAATATAGGGGATTATCCTTTCCTGAACTATTCATTCCCATAGCATGGGTATTAACTGCAACAAAAGAACTTGAAGAGCAGAACACAATTTGTAGTGCACTAAAAAGTAAAAATTGAATCGTAAAAATTTTTTAAGCAAGCTTTTATTTTAATGAACTAAAAGGTAGATAATTTTTTCCCCGAATCATCACTTTTGATTATGAATTCTATGAAAAATAATCTGATGTTTTTGACATTGTATATAATGCAAAAATAAGATGAATAATAAATAAACATATATATAAAAAAATGCTAATATCAAACGACACTCACACATAGATATAAAAGGTAATTTTAAAATTGTATCTGAATCCATACAAATAATGATGGTAAAGGAAAAATAGAAACGCAAATGCAAAAAAATCGTCGACTACAGTAAGGCGTCGTTAAGCTAAAAGAATGCGAACAAAAAGAAAGAATAAGAACATTATATTCGAGTAAGGTCGCTCTTTAGATACCGTACACGAGTGCGCCGAGTACAGATATTGACTCGTTTCAATAAAAATACATCAAAAATTATACATTACCTTGATGGAAAGGGGTACTTTTCATGAAAGGCAGCATATTGGCGGATGTCCATAACATCATATTACATAATCCGAATTTAGCAAATCTTATTTACTTCACAAAAATTTTATTATTTTTCAGTTTCCGTCATAGAAAATTATGAAATATACTTTCGCTCCATACAAGGACTTGTTTTTCATGATAGCTCCTGCATTTGTCAGGGTCTAAATAGTGAATCTATTTGATCCAAATTCTCCGCTGTTCATTTTTTGGTTAATTTGATATTACGGACCAATTTTCATCACAAAATATTCATATTTAAACTTTTTTCTGAAGGCCTTACTATTCATGAGAAGTCTTTCCAGGGAGTCCAGAAGTCTTTCCCAGGGATCCCCACGTACAATTCAGCTTTGGTCTCCTTAATTTTTACCCCAGATTACTATCTACGAACAAGTTTTCATCATAAACCATTAACAGTTAAGCCTATTTGGCATATAAAGACTAATATTTTGTGAAGATCCTTATAAGCGGTGGCATCCAAAAAATACACCTATGCGGTCCAAAATCAATAAGGTGGATTTCATTGCCAATTTACTATTGCGAAGATATTTTCCCCAAGAAATATTGCAAAATTAAACCTTTTCACCATATTTAGGTTGTGTACGAACGGTTATATGAGAGAGGGTTCAAAAAATTGCCCCAATCGAAAAGTTTTGAAAATTAGAATTTTTCCAAAATAAGGCGTTGTAAGGGGAATGATCGAAAAAATGAGCCGAACTGAACCATTTTCAATAGCGTTTGTCCTTGGGACAAAACACGTCAGTGTAGCATATTCTATGAAAATATCTCTAAAGTTGCTATCTGTAGGCTGAACAAAAATTTACGTGGGCAGGCATCAAGCAGAGAGACGGATTGACGCACAGATAGGCTTAGTTGGATTCAGAAAATGATTCTGATTTGATTATTATAATGAAAAGCGCGTCTACCTTAAGGCTTTCTAGATCTTATGTACGTCCTCACAAACTTAACATACCACGTATCATAAGTAATGTAGGGTATATTAAGTTTCTAGCTGATGTACTATATGCCTTTAAAAATGCTGGCCACGCGCCGTTTACGTTTTGCTTAGGGCATTAAAAAAAGGAACCATTCAAGTTGTCAATGCATGCAGAGAGTAAAAAAAATCAAATGAAATTTTCTTTTGATACCAATTTTAATAGGAATCTGCTGTAATTTTGTCTTTGGCCTTTGCCACCTTGTTTCAAAGGAAATGTCCTTCAGTCTATCAATTCGTTATCGTTATGTGTAATTCTTAAGTCTCCCATCCTCGAATTTAATGAACGAAAACCTTTGTTAATTATTTCGCAAAAATTAGTTTGCGAATATTGTTTTCTTACTTCCAACACTTATTTTCTCACAAACGGTACTTTTTTCTTAATTAAAAGTATTTCGCTGCGTGCTCTACATTCTCTGCATTCATGCATTCACGAAAAAGTCAAGACTCATGAATATTTTTATTAATAAGATCATTTGCATTGCTTTGTTATTTCTCGATTTGACCTTTGCAGGTGTTTTGCTCGTACATCTCTCCACGTTATTTGCAATTGGATGCTCAGTTTTTTTAATTAATGCAGATTTTTTTTAATATCAAATGCAATATTTTTTCCGTTCTTTTTTAAATTGTTATATATAAAAATGTCAAAGACTTGTTTCAGTAAATTTTTTTATATATATGTTCACCGACTGAAACAAAAGGCTTTATGAACCGATGAGAAGGAACTACAAGTATCCACGTCCCCCGAACGATAATTCCATCACTCTTAAGTAGCTCAACCAAAAAAAGGATTATGTAGTGATATGTCATTCGACTTTGATTCGCTGCCGGAAATATGTCAATAAGCTAATAACGTAATAGCAATTTCTGCTAAAGAAGTAGGAACAGGAAGGCAACTATAACAACTTTCTGCTAATACTCCTCTGAAGATGCTAATTTCTGTTAACATGTCATGGGGTAAAAAGTTGCGTTGCTTTCGTTTTCGCTTAACAGGACAAAAAAAAATCTCCACAATATTTGCCTGCAGTTGACCACACGTTTCGTATGTGTAAATGTGCAATAGGCGCGACTACGCGCCAGTAGTGTTTTTTGGTTCAAAATTAAATTCGAACTTCAGTGTGTACAGACATTATTTTTTGTCTGTACGAAATTCTTTAATTCCGTATACACGTTCCTATACCCGCTGTTGTACTCAAACTTGCTTACTTACGGCGCTCCTGTTTCTTTGTTGTTTTTTTTTCCTTGCCTATCATAAAGAGACCCATAAACCTAGTACAGAATTCAAAATTCGACTCAATATTCCACCTGTTATTAAATCTAATTTAACGTTCAGTTCGTTATTAGTCTCCGTATTCATTGAGTAACGGTGCTGCGTAGCATATATACATGCATAAGCAGCGCATATTCACGCGTAATGAGGACAAGAGCTTAAAGCTTATGCTCCCGCATAGCAGCGTTGATAACACAGGAAAAACAACGAGTATCAACTAAAACCGATGAAAACATATTCAAAAATATTTCTTTGTCACCGTTTTGTCAGGAGTTTTTCCGTTACGTGTCCTCTATTCGTCTCCTAGTAGTCCTCCGTATTACATCAGCCAATTATAAGGTTGGCACTTTCGTCTATTTAATCAATCCACGGTAAGCTTTTAGTTTGTTTGACTTTCGATTAGCTGGGAAACTTCTGTTCGATGTATCAGGCGCTTCTATATATGCGATAAAACTGAAATTTTGCACCACTTTCCACTCCGATGACAATGCAATACGGGCGCAGAGAAAGAATATGGTAGTTGGGAAGCTGTCTGCGGATATTTCGAGCACTTTCCATAATACATTTATGCATACACTTTTAGTTGCGATAACTTGTGTTTGCATACACTTATTACATACATACTTGATGTGGGTATTGAGTAAAAGACATTGCTAAGTGTATCCATTCTAAATTAACTATGGCGGGCTGTACGATGTGGCGGATCAATTTTTCCTTAGCAATCCAAGATGAAAATATATTATACAAAAAAAGGTAAAACCACTACAGAGTGGGCAACGGCTCACCATTAAATATCCTACACCAGCCTGCAGTTATTCTTGTAACGATTTTGAACCTAAGACTTTATATGGGTATACATCGAAAAAGTAGTCGGATTCGAACCATTATCAATAGCACCTACCATTGGGCCAAAACCAGTGTACCAAATTTCATCGAAATATCTTAAAAATTAAGGCCTGTAGGTTGAACTCAAGAAAGAAGACGGACAGACAAGCTTAAATCGGTCGCGGAAATTGGTATAATAGAAGATGGCTCTATTTCAAAGTCTGCCGGGTAATTCCATACATCCGCACGAATTTAATATACCCTTTTTGTACAGTGGTATAATAAACAAAATTTTTAAATAAGCTTCTGTTTAAGCAAACTACAATATGGAAAATAATTTTTGTCCCAGTCACTCATATGTGACTAAACATAAAAGCTTCGGACGTTTAGGATTTTAACGTATAAGAAAATCTAATTTTATCTTAAGCCTTTGTCGTCGGGCCTTATTATTTAAATCAGCAATAAATATTTCATAACATATTTTCCGAATATTAAAAAACCTGTAAGCATGTGCAAATACATACATATATTGTACCTTCCAACATATACCTGCAAGTTTATGTCCATCTGCAAAAAGGGAGAAAATTACTTAAATTAAATAAGTTTGTTTCTTTGTGCAGTCCAAATGAGAAAGAATGAAGCATGCATAGGTATATACGTATAGGTGCACACACGTGTAAAAAATATCACCAAGCAGGTGTTACGTTGGTTTTATTAAAACACGGGACCTCTCTGCGTGTACGCGGATGGGAATTCTACGCATTCCACGTACATGGACGGTCCATTAGACAAGCGGTCATATGTTGCTTAAAACAATTAAGTCTCATTTTTATGTTGTTCTCTCCTTCCTTTTTCTCTACTAACACATATATTTTTTAATTTAAAGAATATTTCATTTAATGTTTAAGCAAAACATAAGCACATACTTCACTTTTTAGAGGAACCCTAAAGAGATAAGTGTGTAATGAGGATACGTATCAAAGTTACAAAGTACACTTAAGAGTGAATTTCTTGTGTTCTCATAGTTTAGGTTAATTTTTTTTATTTACAATTAAAATACTTGCTAAAAACTTTCAATTTATTAAAAGTAACTACCGGAGCTATATCCGGAGTAAGTTACATGCAAATTTCCCAATTGAATCTGACCATTGATCAAACCACATATGGTATATAAATAAATATATGATTTACATAATGTACGAAAAGACTGCTGTAGCTCAGAGCTTACGTGATATTATAGGTTAATAATTAACGATCTAATGACATAACGTAACGACAATGATCTAACGATGTTAGGAACATGGAAGTCAATCCGCCCAACTAGAAATGAAAAGTTCACGCTGGTCTTTATCAATCGGAAGACTAAAGTGACCCGTAAGATACTATGGCCCAAGGGAAAGATTACAAGTTTATAAGTTTGAACTTCTGATCATATGGAGGAAGACCTGCCGAGATATGTAAGCGAACATTCGGCTTCATAGAAGGGGACGATCGACTCAACGTTAGAGCATTATATGGTTCTTGGGAGTTTGCTTTGTATTTGAGCACGAACGATTGTGGTAGGTTTGTTAAGGAAAGGCATTAAACTTGGCAAGGACGGCTGCCAGCAGAACCTGATTTCGTCAAACATTTACTAAAGATACATTCCACTCTAGAGCTACATATTGCTTTGTACAATTGATTGTTCATTGTGTTGTTCTTATATTTGTTGATGTTATTTTTCTTCATGCATTCGCTATCTTCCCCCAATGCATTCCAGCTGGTAAAAATTGAGGTAGAAAAAAAATGTAGTTTAAATATGTTCCCTAACTAATGGTGTCTGTCAAATTTGAAAATGAGTGTAATTCACGTACAAATGTCGTCCATGATATACTACTACTAGTATCCTTATCCTCCATTGACGATACAAATATGTTGTCGTTTCAACAGTTCCTATTAATATGATGACAATATGATGATATGATGACAAATATATTGTCGTTTCAAAAGTTCCTAGTAATATGAAGCTTGAAAGAATATATTTTATAATTATTATTAAGTATTTATTAAATATGCGGAGAACTTGTGTTTCAATCTTCAAGTTGCTTTCTGTGGACTCATTTTCACTCACTCACTATGTAAGATAATAAGCCTTCGTTTGAATCGTACCAATATACGAGGAGTAAGAAAATTGTATTCGACTGTGACCGAATCTATGGTGCCCATCATGTTTTGTAAGAAGAGCAAAAACGTAAAAGTGCGATAATATTGGGCGTATCTGCCGGATTTTTATCATTTCTGTATAAGTAGTACAGCGTTTTCCATAAAAAGTGCTTTTATGAGTAATAAGCAAAAGATTCGATTTTCTTTTGCTTTTGAAAGCACAAACGCTTGTGTGCATCCTTTGACCTAATTGGGTCAATTTTGGTGCATGATGTTCCGGTGTTTTAGCCGCAGTTCTGGTGTTTTAAAGCTGTTGTCTCAAGGAGAATGTTTCGAATAGACGGACACACAGGGAAACAGATGGTTAAGCGCAAGAAAGGAACTGTTGATGCTGATTAGGAACGCATATACTTTGCAAGAAGTCTGGAGCTTCCTTCTGGCTGCTGCAAACGTTTCAACAAAACGAATATGCAAACATCCTTTGGTGGTAAGTGTAGATTTGTTTTATTTTAATAAGAGAAATTATTTTTACCATAATTTGTTCATTAACATCTCATATTTATAAAAAGCTTACAAACTTGATTCTTTATTCTGCTGAATGAATCATACACTTATTCAGAAACATATATAACAACATATATGCAACAACATCTTGTTAATACAAAACTTTTCACTTCTTCCTCATCATAACAACATGAGAAAGGCACTTAAAACTCTGATGGGATTTGCGTACAAATTGGTTTAATTGAAAAGTTTGCAGAGAGGAAATAAATTCATAGATTTACGGAAAAGTTTTATACTCCAAAGCTATACACCTTTTCCGTGAAGGCCAATACATTTTACATTTAAAACCATTTACTCCAACTTTAAAGTGAGTTCGCGAAAATCCTTTATCTCCTGCCTTCACAATTTATTCGTTCGTTTACCCAGTTGAGCTTGTCACTTTAGAAACATTTATAGGACGGATGCGATAAATACTCAAACAATATGCAGGGTAATTCATTTTATCTGGCTATTGCACCAACTCGCGCATTTTTGGTGAGCCTTTGATACCATTTATCTCAAGCCAATATGTAGAAATTATCAACTTATTATTACCGTGGACGTGTCAGTTGATCGATCTGAAAGGCTCTTTGCTAGTCCTTGCACCAAATTTCAGTTTAATAACATTCCTGAGGCATAAGGTTACAGTGTTTGGTACGGATTATGCAAGCTTCTTTGCATAATTAGTTTGCGACTGTTAAAGGGAACGAGAAGTGAAGACCACCGAAGATTGCACCTTCGTAAACCATGCGCTGACGAGCTATCATAGCCATTTATCGTCCATTAGCAAGCAAAGAAGCATGTTGTGACTTAGTCAAGTTACAGTTTTAAAAACTGCTACGGGTGTCGTTCTAAACAGTATATCCTGATTTTTAAATTCATTATGTAGCCCCTGATTTCTTCCTTTGCGAGTAGTTGTGATAGTGGCTCTTTAGACAATGGCTGACAAATGAGCATTCGGGTGATGAAAAACTCATTAAGAAGCTTCTGTGATCGGCTTTAGATTTTTGCTGTTCTTCGCAGGGGCCAGTCAGCGAACTTTTCAATTAACCTCTTAGAATATACCCATACGAATCGCTTTTATTTTTAAAACCCTGTGCAGAATAAAGAGAATGCATGAAAATAAATTTAATCATATGACAATAGGGCATATGCCTTATGTGAGAAAGTTGAAAATTATTACGTGATTATATGATTATGTGAACTAAGAATCATGATAAGGTAGCTGCTTGGAATAAACAAGTACAAATTTTATATAAAATATTACATGTCAAGATAATAAGAGAGAGAAAACGCTAATTTATGTAAACAAAAAAATTAAGCTTCTAAGACTATGGAGAATAAAATCAAAATGAAAACTCTTCTTGCGTTAGGCGAAAAGAATATTGTGATTAACAATAACTGCAAAATGACAAAACAAACTCTTTACGAAAATTTAAGGTGAGGGAAATCGTTTTCAAAAATCTTTTCTTTTTCATCAAACATGAAAAATCTAAAAAAGCCCTTAAATTTTGCTGCATCCTTTTTCAAATAAATAGATTGGATTACCTAAATAATGGGCGGGTTGAGAAGAGGTCCTAACATCCGTCTAAGTCCATCTAAACTGGGTCGGACACGAGTGGTATCATCGAAGAATCGTCAAATATATAAATTTGTATTATTTATAAATATATTATACCACGTGTACAAACAAATTATATGCGTATTTTAATAAAATTTATATTTAAAATAAACGTATTACGGTATTTAACAATCGAAAAATTCATTATTCATCAATATTATCAATGGCTGGACTCTTCTGAGATGGAGCGCACCGTTCCTCAGCACATCTCTAGCCTGAAACTTTGCCCACGATTGTCACCTCTCTGTCGAAGATACGGCATTACTTTGTGACTGTCAGGCTATGAGTCACTTCCTGTTGTAAAAATGCACCTTTGACATCGCATAACTGCAAGTCAAATATTTTAAAGTAAAGTAGAAAAAAACTTTTTCGAAATGTCATCTGATCTAAACAAAAAATTTTGTGATATAGCGAAATATAGTAAATAAATCACTTTTTTATACCGGCATTGTATGTAGCAGGATCTCTTAAATTAAACCTAAATGAATTCTAAAATGAATGTCGTAGACATCGCGACTAATTTTTTCTTAATAATACCAGCGATATGGGTGTCAAATAAAAGAACTTGGAGAGTACAAAACGAAGTAGAAGCATAGTGGTGAGTATGCGAGATTCGATCTCCGCCGAATATAAATTTCTTACTTGTTCCGGATTTATGCAAAAATACAATTTTTGTGTTACTTAAATATTATTTAATAATTTCCTCGGATAATATTATTCCACCAACTTTTTTTCCATCGCAAAAAAAAATGCTTTTCTTAGGTTGCTAGAGCGCAAAAATCTTTTAATTGAGGTAACCGAAAGCAACTTCAGTTTCTTTCCCTTTGCTAAAATTCTCTAAAACGAAAGGAAGATTTTCTAAAAAGTCAATGAGGAGCAAATCGTATTAAATTACTTTAATAATATCGATGGCGAATTTAATTTATCGATGGCTTTTACACTAATCCGCCCAATCTTCTCTGATACCTGTTCTGGTAAAATTAATGCCTTAATATTTCTACCTATTGAATGCCATCGACTTCTTAAATGAAAAGCAAAGCACCCATAAGTGGAAAAAGTCTCAGGTCAAAACAGGTGAACCTTGTAACGAAATCACGGTAAGCTAAACGTATAAAAGCGATGATCTGCCAATCCATTAGTTATTATACATCCCGTTCTAAACAAGTAAAGTGTCAGCACGTCACCGAATTAACCTTAAGTACTATGAGCTATACGCACCGCTTGGCGATTCGTTTAAACGAAGTACACGGAACCGTTAGATCTCTCGATATAGAGGATTTAGTAGCCGAGCTAAGACTCCAGGATTACGAAAACCATATAAATATGTTAAGTAATTTCAACTATAAGCCGAAAGAGAGTGGTGAAATATTCTGCGCGGTTTGCCTCAGTGATTTTCAATGCGATGAAATAATAAGTAAGCTGCCTTGCAATCATGAGTTTCATGCCGTCTGTGTAAAGAAGTGGCTACACTTTAAACTCACTTGCCCAATATGCCGGAAGCGTTTAAGTGATCATTAATACAAAAACCACCCCGTGGGCCTTATAACTTCCGAAGAAGAGATGAGCACATTAAAAACTTGGTTCCATTGAGTATATATTTTAAGTTATTTTGTATCTTGTGAAGATGATGCCTCATAAGCTCTTACACCTAAGAAAGCATTTACTTCAGTTTACCCTTCTAGGTAAACTTTATTTACATGAATTTGTACAATAAATGAGGAAAACTCCAACAACCCACCACATAGACTTTAGCAATTTTTGAAATCCCAAACACAAAATATGAAGAAATAGAAAATCACTGCTACTTTTCCATCGCATGCTACTAAGCATTAAATCATGGTACAAGTTATCTGCACTTTCTAAGACTTATTATACGCAGGTACTTACATTCTCATATCACGTTTTAAGTTGTATTAGCGAACATTACTAAGGAGAGCTAAGAAAGTGTTACATTTCGTAAATAAAGAAAGAACATGGAACTATAAAACAGGCATTATGAAGGACTAGCATCCTACTTGCATCTTGTATTCTTAGAGTGTCATAATCATATTCATCATAATCAACTTAATCCTCCCTTACGGAGATCAATGACAATTAAGAGCAATTAACCCATTTTTTACTTATTTTGTAATTATAATAAATGAAAGACTGAAGGAGCTTGAGAATCAAATCATTGTAGTAACGATTTAATTAGTTTTATATAAATTTCAGTAACACATTGCAAATTTATGAAGAGAGTTACATGTGGCATTAATAGCGATAAGAAAACACAATCAGTGTAATTCTCGTGCGTGTTTATGTTTGCGACATTGATTACAAGTGTTTGCCCTTGGCACGATTTCTTGTCTAAAAAGAGCAAGAAGTGCATATGAAAGCGAGTTGATGTATATGTAAATGTAATTGAAATACTGTACGGATAAATGGATTTATTGCATTTACTGTGGATGCAGGGGAAGCAATGAGTGATGAAAAACTATTTTCTAGCTCGTGTGCTCTATTATATTCACTCAATATTCATGAATTTTGAATGCAATTACAGATATCATGTCAGCCGAACCCTCGTCTCGTACTTGAGAGATGAAGCCTTGGAAAACGAAAGTGAAATATGAATATAGCTTTCTATTCAAAAGATTGCAGTGCATTTTTAATTTTAAATTTTTATAAGTTTAATATCAATCATACGCACTCAGCAATGATGTCAAAGATGAGAGCACAGCAGTGTTTGTAAAGAATTTCCAGATGCTTTAGAGTCAAGAGTAACTTCAATTTACATTTTCAAACTAATAAACCATTTTACGGGAGCATAACGTACATTCGGATACGTGCACTCAAATAAATTTCATGCGCCTAATAAGATACACTTTTACGCAATCTTTATATGTGTGGGGAGGGGGGAAAACTTGCACAATCACATTTATACATGAATATGTTATTATGAATCCAATCATCGAAGCAGTCTGGTACTGCTTGGCAAGGATGCTTACGAAATCTCTACATATAAGTGTGTGTAAAAAAATTATATAATAACTTTGAAAAGTTCAAAAGGGGGAAAAAGTTAATACGTTTCCATTGACCAATGTAAACTGAATTTAATTTTCACGAGAATGCTGACATAAAGTCAGGAAACATTGATATAAAAGTGAAGTGAACTACTTCGCATTTTAGACTGCCGTGTTTATTATCTACTCCAGATCTATGGCGTGGGTGTGGATACATTGTTTATTCCGAGTTAGTACCAAATAATTTTGGTACGAACTGGAACCACGGCAAGCTTCACAAGAGATTTAGTACACGAATATCTTGTTGTAACCAGCTTAAGATAAGTGAACTAAAACTCTATACCATTATGGGTTAATGTTGCTCAAGTTTTGCAACTTTTGGTTCATTATTTGAAACTCGAACCACTCCAATTTTAATGATTTCTTTTTTATTGAATAGGATAAGAGGTATAAAAAGTTGTGGCGAAAATTTCTTTAATTATTACGATAATATATACAGTGGGGTACTGTCGTTTAATGAAAGAACTTCTATCCTAACAATGGTTCGGAATCAAAAATAATACAATAAAAATATTCGAGGAGATTACTAAGCAAATGTGGGAGTGTCAACGGCAGGCATTGTAGCTGGTAGATATTTGAATCTAAAAATAAGTCATTCACTGGTTTTAAAAATATTCGGCTTTATGTGCTTCCTGAATACTTGTTTTAAAACATTTAATTTTCGTGAAAGAACGGCCACATTTAGTTAGTAAATAATTATTCTGCGGAATATGTTCAGGAGCAGTTCTAGCTGTTTGCTGTGGGCGTTCTTGGATGGAATTTAAGTCACAGTTTAGTGCCTTGTTTATTAATTTATCTAGTCTTACGAAGCGTAGACGCATCTTCGGGTTTAAACGGCTCAACCGCGAAATTATTTTGCTTGTTCTTTATTGCATATTCGCCATTTAATCCTCAAGCATTATCTTCTGGCTAAGCATAACTACAAGTACGAACTTGCAAGCCAAGTCCCATTGCCTTTGGAAATATACCGTTCTGTAAAATTCTTCATAAAGGGGCAATTAATAATTTTTTCCGTTCATTTTTGGATTTGCCCGTCGATAAACGTTAAGAAGAGAGAAGAAAAAATAACACAAGCTTGTTCTGCTTCTGATTTTAAGTGAAATTCCTTTGAAGTAATTCTGACAATCAACGCTTTTGCCGAACGGTTCTTTAGGAAGCCCGATATCAATCAAGCGAACACGCCGTCAATATCGAAGGCAATCAACTGAATGTATCTGCTTGAGATATCTAGCGCAAAGGCTTAATTTTCGTCAAAGTGGCAGATAGATTGGCTTCACAGTTCGGTGAGGTAGGACATTAAGATACCAGCGGGCCGATTTGTGCGAAAGCCGTATTATTAACAGTTAATTAATCCAGTGGATTCTAGATGTTTGGTCAGATTTTAATTGAGAATGGATCCCATGTGGAATATATTGCAGTTGTTTATTTCGGGATCGGTAGGATCACCTTTCTTGAATGGTGGTTGCACAGTGGCAACCTTCGAGCAAGTTGGGAAAATGCCGGCACTTGGTGAAGAGGCTACGAAATGGCGAATTGGCGATTGTGACAGCACATCATCATCGTCATCATCATCATCATCATAATGTACCATCACTTATCTCATGGGATTACACGAAAACTTTTATTTGTAAAGATTAACCAGATTTGTTAACTTCTCTTGGAAGAACTGCAAATGCGAACGCATATACCTCACCACTGCATTCAACTTTCTCATTGCATGACACATATGCGCTGAAAAGATATTTCTATTTTTTCGCTCATGTCATTTTTATCTTTTTGCTTGTTTTAAAAATCCTTAATGAGTTGGGGCTAGTGGGTAATTTACAAATATAAAGAGTAAAAATGATGTTCAGGGTTTTATTTTGTGAAAGCAAAAGTTGAGATATATGCTTGAATAACCTTACAGTAATATGGAGCGAAAAAATGTTCACAGGGAAGAACGCATGCATAAGTATGACTTAAAATAAGTTAACCTAAAAATCTATTTTTTCTTGGCACAGAACTAAAATGGGTGAAAGGTATTTTTAAGTTTATCTACGTATGTGGAATATTGTATGCTTAGTATAGGAAGGAAATTAGCCCTCATGTCACCAGATGATGAATGAATTTTTGTCCCAAAGAAAAGTAAGAGTTTTTCGTCAAAAATTAACTAAAGTGTTTGACCTTAAGCAAAAAATAAAACATCCCTGCGCATGCGTACATGAGGATGGTAACGTGATGACATGAAAATGTCGCAATAAACATATGTCCCTCTATTGTCAGCAGAAGTTTTATGATAATAATTATCACTTTTAGCTGAAATGAAAACTTGAATTTTCTTTCTAACCTCGTGTCAGCAAGTTTTTAAGTATTAGTTACGCGCGTATGTGACGTAAGTCGATGATTTAATGATATTAAAAAAAGAGGTGGAGAATTCACTCACACTTCCGCGCGATTTTTCCCTCATCTCAGCATTCATTTGATTTATCTTCCTTTGTTTTCAACCGTAATCGTCAACCATGCATTTCCGTTATCTTTCGCACACACCTCCACATGAATGTCAATATTGCATGCTACATTAATTATACTTTTTCCTCTGAATATTTATCATAATTTGCAAGCCCTCTGTATATGTTCTTGTAAGTGTTTTTGACTATTCGAAGCATACCCTAACATGTGTTTTTCTCTCACTAGCTCACGAAACAAATAAGTCGTTACATTTAACATTTGTTTTGGCGAAAAATGCTATTCATTTTTTCGTTACGTTCGTCTTCTTCAATAAATCCTTTAAAGTTAAAGAAGAGGGAAAAAGTACAAACATCTCAAAAGGAACGACGGCAAGGAACAACTTCATGCGGTTCTTGTAAAGAGTAAACTTGTGCTTCTAAGAAGTTTAAGAACACTTAGACCAAAACTCGTCATGTGAACCTCCCTAAATTGGAAACGCGCAGATAGCAAGACACATGTTTTTTGGCCATTAGCCCGGTGCACAGTGACTCGGGGATTGAATATTACACTCCTAAAATCGAATGCTGTCATTTCAGGTCGATTACGTTACGCTAAACCGCTATCATATAAGCACTACGTCTTCTGACCAAGACGGAATTTTGTGTCATTTTGCGAAATTGAGTATAAACACAAATACAACTTCAACTATATTTGTAGTCTTGCAATCGAAATTTAATAAAAAAAACAAAGCTGAGATTTTAAGCGGTCCAAGTGTATTCTCACTGATGGCTCTTACAAATTTCCTATGATAAGATTCAATGTAATTACTGTCAATAGACCAATAGTTCTAATCAAACTTCGACTTTGCTCCTCCACATTGTCTATTGAGACCAACGTTTGTACACGACCGCATTAACCAATACAACATGTAACATAAGAACCCCACAAACCTACCTTCTGCTATGGGCGATATAAAAAATTTTGGAAATTATGACTGCTGCCCTTTTAAGGAGGACTCCCAGCCATATTAATATTACCGGCAATGACTTTGAAGATAAATTACCGAAATTATATCTTTCAACTGCGTTGCACGTTCCAAACAATCTTAACTGATTCGATGGAAAACATTTCATTCATATATATAAAGCAGACAATAATTACGGAACGTAACTTCACCGAAGTACAGAATAATAAATAATAATAAACTTTCCAGTAGAGGTTGCTTACGGAACGTAAAGTCCAACAACATTACCTTTCCAAATCTATTCCTTCGGCAATATGAACTGCGATGTAAACAAAAAATCTCTTCATCACTTTTTAGATTCTTGTCTTTACTTTCTTAATTTAAGAACCCTCCCTCCCTTTGTCACAAACTTACAGATGCTTTTGATTACAACAAGTTACACTCTATCTCTAATATATTGAAAGCTTAAAACAATTTAAATTCTTTCACTCAGCCTTTCACTGGCTACACCGAAATATTTCTAATTAATTCGCCTGCATTCATTCCTCGAAATTACCTGAGTTGAAAATATATATATATTCTTAGAATGTGTGTGTGGTGCGATTATGGGGAATATAATACAATATAGTTTTTACTCACTAAATATGGGAATTGAAAACAGGTAGGTACGACTGGTTCCTAAGAAAGTTACTTTACTTACATTACTTCTTCGCGAACAGGTACTAAAATAAAAGGTGGGCTTACTTTAAGCACTTCTGCGTGTTACACACAACAGACAAGTGTAGGCTTTAGCAAAAAGTAGGCTTTATTATTAAATAGCTCTATAGATAACATTTCTATACACGTCTTGCCGGTAACTCATTTTTCCCAATTTTAGTTGTTACGAGTGAAATTTTAAACTCACATTTTGATAGTTGTTTGGGAAAATCCATTCATATTTGCACCTGACAAGGAATTGTTAACAAATTTTAGTTATTTAATTTTTTTTTTTTTTTTGCAATACTCAACCTCGCAGACACTGGTATTATAGTTTATTTATTTATATACCAATATTGTTTAATTCCTTTATATAAAGATCTGTAGATCGCAGTAGTGGAGGCCGCAAAGTGAGAGCCTACCCGAAAATACAAGGATTGCTCAAACAATTTGAAACTTATTGCTTGGTCGCAAGATACATTAAAGAATTTAGACGCCCCCGAGGCTCGAGAAATGACTCCACACTTGCAAGACGATTTCAAGTTAAATAAAATCGAGTATTGTTCACGTAGTTTCTTTTTATTTCATTGGAAAACTTAACCTTAGTCGTGAAAACATTTCAAGCCTTAAGCCTAATATGTTATGCTTTACAGGCGTTCCCCGCTTAGCAAGGTACTAGTGAAACACGGTTCCGGTATAAGGCGATACACAATTTGGGAATATTTATAACCCGTTTTCAAAAAATGCATATATGTTTTTTTTCATCAACTGATTTTTATTTTTATTATATTATTAGTAACAAGAGATTGAGGGAAAAAAAATGTACATTAGATGTAATTTTTAATGAAAATTATTTTTGCCTTTCATCACGATGTTGAATATCAAAATTTATTGTTTTTTTGAAAACTTTTTCATTAAAACGCATTTCATTTGAAGAGAAATTCCATAATAAAATTTTACACTTTAAGGCTCGAGTTCGACGCCATTGATTAACTTTAGTTTGAATTATGTTACCGCATATGATTTTTTGGCTTAAATAACAAAATAAAAAAAGTTTCGCAAAACAATGCCTCCATGCAGCACGGAACGAACTACTCGTGCCAAGCGGGGGGCGTCCTTCCACATAATATTTGACTGGTTTCTCCCCTTCCACCAAGTTCCAAGTCCACCTATCCATTTTGAGTTGGCGAAATCAAAAGCACCTTCGACACAAAGGACACGTACGCTTAATTTTTTTCCACTCATCTATACATTCACTATGGAAGAAATGCTTGCAATGCAACATACTTATACTGTGTACCGGGTTGTAATGGTCCAAACACACTGAACACATTTCGATTGTTCGTATCAAGATATCGAAAAGTACTTCACGCATTTTTTTTGCTTGAAGACGCAAATCGTTTACGTATGCATCATTCCCCGCATGATTTGTCTTCTCCAAAAAAGACTTAAATCTATCCATAAGACCCCACAAAACATTAGCAATATCGCCTTTGCTAGCATGGTTCATGTTGCGTGATTTTAAGTTAAACAAATCGCGAGCAGCAACTTATGGTTTTGTTGCGTGTGAACGTTTCAAGATATTTAACGTATATGGTAACGCAATAGTCGACCACCTACATATATATGGCAGCTAAGAATACAGTTTTACTTGTTACCTAAATGCTGACGGTCAAAATATTATTACTTTTTGGCGACAATTTGGTGTCAGAGAGCCGCGTTTTCTGCTTTCAACTGAATGTTTACCGGTTAATTTCCTTTCGGAAAATCCTGAATATGAAAAATGTTTACGACAGAGAAATACCGTTAATAATAGCGAAGTGCGTATTTAATATTTTTTCTTAGAAACGCGAAGTAAGACGTTTGTCTTTAAAGATTGAAAAGAATCATTTTATTTCTTAGTCCTTGCAATGGATTTGCTCTGAAGTAAAACGCAGTTCCTGAAAATGATTCTTTAAATGTATTGCAGTGAAATCTGTGCTTATATGCATGCATTCCTTCTACCTAAAAGGTTTTGCTTAAAAATTAAACTAAATGAAAAATTATGTTCAAGGATGTTACTGTTGTTAATGACAAGAATACGTACTAATTTTTATTTTATATTTATAGTTAACATCGAAATTGCTGTCACATCTTTTTTCCTGCCAGCAACGTCAAAAACTTTCGTCGCCCTACTACGTCGACGAGTAGTGCGTAGTAGACGTTTGCTTGGAAAATCCTCTTAAATGAACATAAACTCTTTCTAAAGACATCTGTCACTAGATTAGTGAAGTTAGAAATTAATAAGTAAAACGTTCGTCTGCAACGTATACATTTTTAAAGGCAACATTATTTTTGGGAAATGCATTTTTCCCACATATACTAAGGGGCGACAAAGCAGCTATTAAGCGACAAAAAAAATATTTTTTTTTAAAAATCTTTCGTGCTTACGCTAAATACATTGACATTACGTAAATTCATAGGTAAAAAGCACTTTTTGTTATACAAAGAAAGTATGAAAGTAAGACAACAGCTGCCATTGAGACTTAAACAAAGATTGAATGCACGAAAAATATCGTAAGATGTGTATGAAATTCAAGAGTCTACGATAGATCGGCGATTTCAGAAAGTTATGTGCAAGGACAATGACGCAATGGTTGGGATTGACAACAATGTGATGACATAACAGCTACTTAGGTGACTGCGACAATAGCATATATGTATTTTTAATAAGAGTTCATAGAACCTTTAAAAAATTTCGTAAGAACCCTTCTTACTCTTTATTTTGGATGTTCTTCTTTTTCGTTTGGTGGATCACAGAGACTTTAGACTTCATTTATCACAACCTACGCTACTTGTGATACAAGGGTATAGTGAGCAAATGCGGGTGTATGCAACACCCAGAAGAGCTTAACATAAACCTACTTTTTATTCTACCGAAAGGTGTTCTAAATCGAATCGATTTTGAAACTTCTATGTCCGTCTGTCTGTCTGTCTTATCTTTTTGTATTCAGCCTACAACTAGCAGTTTTTGAAATATTTTGATGTAATTTGATGTTTTGCACAAAGCGCAAGGGCTGTTATAAAAATGATTCGGGTCCCATCGCTTTTTCGATCATTCACGTGAGTAACTATATTAAACAAGGTGTGGTAGGGTATTTAATGGTGAAACGCATGCTGTTATATTGTTTCCACCTCTTATTTTTTAATCGATGGCTGCACACGTGCATCAAGGCGGAAATATTGATAAATATTGTGCAGTGATTTCTACGATCTGTCCATTGAAATCTATGACATTATAAGCACAACAGCTTTTCAATTTGTTTTCATCAGTTCATGTATAATGATTTCTGTTTACTCCACCGGTAAGATTTTTTGAAGCATTTTTTGTTATTTCAACAGATGTTACAATAATTCCTTTTCGTTGTTTTCCTTCCAGCACTCATCTTTCTGCTTCTTCTGTTCAGTTTAAAAAGACATTTTATATTTTGTATATCGTTTAGCTTTAGAAAAATGCCTTTTTATTGCAATTTAATCCCTTTACCATTACTAAAAATTGATGGACATTCGTTTTAACTTTAGTATCTTCGACCACTTGCACGTCAATCTTAGCTTTGATCGAATTTTCCCAAACGTGAAAATTGTTTTTATTGTTCTATGCAAAGACAGACGCGAACTTTGAAAGTCGCAATATAAGGTTAACTATCATCATAAACTTTTTTATTTTATTATATGAAATAAAACGGAAATTGCTTTTGCGGTTACGTTTATAGACACAATGTCTTTAACTAAAAAGTACTAAAGAAGTGTATAACACAAACAAATTTCATTTAAATGCTTTTGTTAGTAAGCGCTCAATTTAGTTTGACTACAAATAGTTTGTAGTCTCAGTAGCAAACGATCGTTTCTTCTCATCTACTTCTTAAAGGAAATTTTGGGTGAAAATTAGGAAATTTCCGAAGCATTTGAAAAGTCATATGTCATGAATAAAATAATTCATTTCCAGAAGTATTTAGTCAAAAGATTTTCGAAATGGCCTTAACGAACTACGTTGCTAATCCAACTGTAGCTGAATAAACAGGTCAGATCTGCATCTGCATGCACTCAAATGACAAAATATGATTTGACTATACATGTTCATACACAGTTGAACACATAGAAAAAAATATATTGCTTTATGGAGGATGCAAATGCATTCGCCGTTATGTTCATTATTGTTTGTTTAAGTGGAGCACTATCAAGCCTGCCATTCAAGCAGGTTGAAGCAGATCATGATGCAGGATTCCCTACTAATTCCAGGAAACACTAAGCGTAGCCTTGTTTACTCTCAGTTCGGTCGTACGGCTTTATCCCTCTTGGACCGCCTCACGTCATTTTCGACTGTTATATTTCATAATAATTAGCTTTTTCGCATCAGTAAACATATGCATTATAAAATCTTTGAGACTAAATTAAAATATTATTAACTTTACATATCTCTTCTTCCTACCACATCAAATACGCATAATATTGAGCTATCGCGCAGCCAAGTAAATAAGACTCGCGAGTGGGGTTTGCTCGTATCTGTAGTGAGTGGTCTGTTGGTAAAGGCACTTACCGATCGGGCAAACACCCTTTAAGCTGCAGCCATTCCCATTCTCTCTCTTATTCTTTCCCTTTTGCTTTCTGAGTTCCACCCTGTTGCACGTGTACTTGGCATTGCCTAAATGATTGCCCCTATTAAAGACAAGAAAAGATAAGAATGGAGAAGAAGACTTCAGTCGAAGTCTACATGATCATATTTATATATCATCAAGAACAACGACAACGCTTAAGGTCACTCGACGATGTTCAAAAGTTCACGTTACTCTGCGACAATACACTTTTGCATAAGTTATGGGTTGAAGGCCATAGCTCACCGCAACTCTAATCGAAATTTATTTACATTTTCTTTTAACGAACTAAAGCAATTATTCATAGGAAATACAAGGAAATGAAGGAATTGCTATTCGAAGGCCGTTGCTTGTAGAGAAGAAATTGGAATTTTGATATGCTTTTCTTTTTTCACAGTTCACTTGTTTCACTACTCAAAAGAAATTTTCATTCTCTGAAATGTAAATTTTTCACAATTAAGTCTTCCATCTGAAAGTCGCCGTGAGATGAACATGGTTTTCTTACCTAATTTAATTATTTTCTCATTACTAGGATCTTTGCATACTTTTCATACTAATCTTATTATGTTGCATATCTCTTTTAATGAAATTCGTTATTCTATTTCAACTTTTCTTTCTTCTAACATTTTTCGCATTTACGGCGACATTTTTCATCCTTCTTAATGTGCTTTTTTATACCCAGCACTCAAAGCACGCGAATATATTCATTTTGGCAAACCGTTTCCAACACTTAGAAGGAAGTTGCGTAGACTCTACAAAATTGGTACGCTCTTGATGAGTTTACCGTCTGGGTCGATTTAAGCATGTCCGTCTGTCTGTCTGCCTGTATCTCTCTGAGCGTAACAAACGTCCTCCTGATCATAAAAATAAAGATATCATGTTTTAGGGTGACGAAAACATCCTTGCACGCAGATTGGTATTGAAAATGAGAGAAGTAAGTCAAGAGGCACGCCTACAATAGAATATAAACTGCGAATCCCTCTGTTTCGTAAAGCAAAAAGATAAGTAGGTGTTGTGATCATCATTCACAAACTACAGGTGATCCTACAGTACCGGTATGAAAATGGAAAACATCGGCCACGCCCAGTCAATATTCTAGAATACCAAAATTTCATGTTTTCAAGTTCTTTTTTTTTAATTAAGGTGATGAGGACAGAAGATTCGGCCACAAACGAATGTAATTTTCCAACTTGTTTTAGTTTTGCAGAAGTAATCATCTACTTTACTACTCAGTTAAATATAATATGAACGCTTTTTGTCTTACGGCTCACTCATTGAGAGTACTGTTGAGTGTGGCGCTCAAGGATTGTATAGCAGAATGACAACTTTACTACAGCTCGGATTACAAAATGTTAATCAGAGAATACCACAAAGTGGCACAGAAACCCTGAAGTGTGGGCAGCCCACACATTCATACATAACGCCGTTTACAGTGCACTCATGTCTAAAGGTGGATAAAGTAAAAAAAAAAGAAAAGAAAATTGCGACCTTTAAAGGAAAATTAAATAAAATGAAAAGTAATGTTACACCTTAAGCCAATACATTAATATATATATATATATATATATTTTTAATAACGTTGATCTGTTAGAAATAAAATTGTTTCAAAGTGCATAAGAAAATAAAATTACTGCAACATGTTTGAAATTCAGCGTAGCTGGAGTACGAAGACTCCTCTTAAAATATTATAGACTGACTGAGTGCCAAGAGGCACAATTTTATTTGCATATCTCAGGTTTATTATGTCCACCACCGAAGAAAGTGCGCCTGGCGTATCTGTCACTAAATTTATGTGTACGCCAAAAAATGCTTGTCCGATAATTGAGATAAAGAACTAAAATACTGCTACATAAGGAAGTAAGTGGGAAATAAAACATAAGTACTCTGCACATACTGAACGTAAATCTGACCTAAACAAATAACGAAATGCTTGTCCAAGTTGAGACAAGAAAAGATTACGCTCTGCTCATTTTTTCTTTACCAAATTCTTAAAAGACTCTTTCGCACGATAGTGTGTCCCAGCATTGAGAACAGAGCGGTCGGCCAACTTTGTATTCAGCCGTTTTGCCAAACAACTGAACACAAAAGCGAAAGCAAAATTTTTCATACGTAGTAAAAGGCTTAAGCCGAACTTTCTGATGCTTAGGTTTAGCTACTGCACAACATTTGATTGGCCAATCGAGTAAAGATCCATTCTTTATACCACTTGTTATATAATAACACACAAGCTGCACATACACATACACTCAAACCTGTTTTTGTGCAGTCTGTTTTTGTCCGTTCATGCACGGTCCCTATTCACCAAATCACCCATTAGAACGATTTATCATCAATTCATTGCTACTTATGCGTAGCTGATATGAATTCAATGAAAACATGAAAACAACAAGTAAACCACAAAGCAACAAGTACGCGATGGCTAAGATAAGATGACATAGTTAGATGTCATACGTCGTAGTCCACAATCGAACATTACCTCAAAGCGTAGAAAAGATTTTATGAAAAAATTATTTTGCATGCGATTTGAAGTAAATCATAAAATGGCCATACTGACGAAAATGATCAGTCAGTGATAAAATAATTATGTTTGTGAAAAAACATTATTTAGTGTTTAAAGTATATATTAAGTCCACGTTAAAGATTTAAGCAGCTAATATTTGTTCATTGATGCACTTTACAAATATATTTAGAATTCTCCAAACATTTCCTACACTTGTGGTCATAGTATATTCAGGTTGCGTCAGGCGAACGGATGTTACAAGGGAGGGCGACTTTTTGTTGTACCGATCGATTCGAAATTATTTTGCTAAGCCTGTCTGTCCGTCTGTCCATGTAAATTTGCGCCTGATTCTGCGAAATTTCAAATAGCACAGTACACAGTAATACTTCTTTGGGTTCAGTTAAAAATCGTACACACCACTGCCAATATTGCTCTGCCAAGGGAACAATTGCGACGCAGTGTTCCTACTTTATCTTAAGAATTCGAAACCGTAACCTGAACATTCATTGAATTTTAAAACTTTAATTAATTGCCACATCACGTAGAGATATTATTGTAAAAAGAAAAAGTGAAATTCAACTTAGATATGGCAGGCGTCGATTTAGGGCTTGACGTTAGTATTAAGTAGCTCAGTGGACTTTCTCGAACCGAAATAGTCGTAACTGCCTAAATGACTCGCCCACAATGCAGCAAATACTTTACAAATTTCAATAAAAATTGATGATGAAAATGATTCAAGATTTGTCCTCAGCTGAACGTAAGGTATTTTCTTACGCTATGGCGAAGCTACACAATAATATACAACCTAATGCGGTACTTATAGCACTTCAACTGGCTTTTGCATTCACTAATTTGTAGTTTGTAAGTCTTTGGGTCTACAAAAATATTTTATTGAGTAAAAGGAACGTTGCTCTTAAAACAGGCTCTTACTTGCATGCACATACGGGCTTATTTACGAAGCATTAAAAGGAAATGCGGCAATTGTTGTAGCTACACAACGCACAAGTTCTGATCTATAGATTGTTTGAAAAAACTGAAAATGTTTCATAAAACATAAAATCAAGGAGAAGTGATGAGAAAGTGCAAAAACGTGTGTTTTTGCTAGCAAGTGGGAAAGAACGAAGGTAAATACGCCTGGTGTGTCTGCCAAAAATTCATTGAATGTACGCATTAAATGAAAGTTTCCGTGTTTTCGGTTTCTTTTTTTCCTTGGGAGTAAAAACTACTTATTTCTGAGTGCATAAAAGAACACAATACATAAGTTGGCACGTAAGAGATTGAATAGGGTTTTTGACTTGTGTAAATGAAAAAATGAAAAAAAGTTATTGAGTGGGTGGCGACTCCATTTTTGTTTTGTAATAACAGAAACCGTAGAAGAAATATTTTTATTGACTCTCATATTCGTTATGGGCAATAAAATTTTTTACTTGCTGTGTGTGCATCATCACAATGGAAGACTGTGTGAATGTAGTAGTTCTTTATATCAGGAGTAGCAACAAGTAGTACACGTAAGCTCCCCTATAAAATATGTATTAGCTTCAGTGAAAAGTTCAAACGCATACATTCACACCGTGCTGATCAATAAGACCTTTTTGAATGAAAGAATGAATGAACATATTAAACTCCGATATTTTTTGGGAATTTTTATACATATAGGCATAAAGACTTGAAATCCCCATAACCAGTTTTTCTCTACCTAGTCTAGGTTTCGCGATAGCGTCGACATACACGTATTTCTACTGTCAAAACGAGCCATTATTTTTGCGGAATCGCTCAAACACACAAATAAACATAGGAAGCTGAAACTTGGCACAAATATTCCTCTATCGATTACGAATATGAAGTGAAAACTAGGCGTGACCTCTTGACCCGTTTACGCTCACAACGTAGAAGAAACTGATACAACCTGGGAAGAAGAGCGATGTGTTTTCCATATTTTCGTATGTAACTTTTGATTCCATCTAATCACCTACGATGCGGATGTCACTTTCTCGTTCGGTTTAAAAATGGTTTCCAGCGCTATACTAACACGTCCACAACTAGCGACAACGTTTTAAATCCAATTTATTTCCAACTACAAAAAAATTCGAGATGGATCAGTCTTACCCGACTAAAATGTTTTTACTTGTTTTTATTTACTTCTTTCACTCCTTTTTCCTCGAACTTGAATAAATGATGTGAAATATTACCAATTTGCGTGTACATAGATAAAAGCCTAGATAGTTGTTATTCTTAAAGATATATATTTTGATTACCATGTAGCAGAGTCGAGAACAAAAGGTGTACGTATATATATATATTTATCCATATCTATTTCATTCATTAATTAATTGCTGTCAGCATAATTCGAAAATATGTGCAGCATTTTTGATTTCCTATTCTAATGAACCTCAATTCATATCTGCCTCGTACGCACATTCTAAGCTCCCCCCTACTGCAATGTAATCTTTGTAAACTTTTACGCACATTAACTAATAACGTTTTCATTATTAAGTAATTTAATCAAATTGAAATTTATTATACATTCAAGAGTACGTTTGATGTGACATTTATCATTACAATCATTTATTTCTATTAAAGTGATTGCAATATGTTCTGTTTGTATGCTCGCATAACACTTACTGTACAATTTTAATGCACAGTAAGCTGTTCGCTCATTCATTCTATACAATCAATGTACACAAAAGTTAATTAAATTGCAAGGAAATGCCATTCATTTGATCAATTAGCGCAGCGACGTAATGAATGAATGGAAGTCTCAGCAATTATTAGATAATTTATATTATGAAAATGCCAAGAGTCTTTGAAAAAAGTATTACAATATGTTTAGTTGATTATAGATTTGTCTAATGTTTTGAATTGTGCCTCGCTTAAGTATATTTTAAAGTTTACTTCACAGAACTTTATTTATCTTTATTTTTCAGAAAAACGTTACTTGAATAAGTTTTTCGAGATCCACTTTATGCGCGAGCCGGTAAAGTAAGCCGATCGAATCGAGTAAACTCGGTAGCTGTCCACTACCGACTCATTGTAACAAGTGGTGCGTTTACAGCTGTGGATAAGTCGTGCATTTTTCTTACTACCCTAATAAAAGAGCTTCGATGGTAAACTTGCTCTCGATTACAATCAAGTTTACTCACTGTTGACATCTACAAACCAACCCGAGTTTTCTTTCCCTGCTTTAATGAAAACCCCTACGATTTATTGATCTTTCCCCATTCATTCCTCCTTGACTTTTGGCGGGACTTTTTTTTTAAATTATAACATCATTTGACTGAGATGTACTTGACTAGACCGTTGAAAAACGATCAATGATTCAATCAACGTTCATCGAAGTTCACGTAAGAGTTTTGCATTTATTACCATTTTTTTAGCGTAATAAAATCTAAGACTTAAGTCTTACAGCATTGGCATCTAAAGCCTATTGGCTTTATTGAAAACTTGAGATTTAGATTTAGCTTTATAAGCGCTTGAGATTTGAACCCACGATCACTGTTGTTGTTAGTCGAGATTCTTTGCCTTCGGCCACTCATATTTATTTATTATTATTATTATTATTATGTAAATTTGGCCAGAGAATAAATTCTAAGGCTAAAGTCTTAAAGCACTAGCATCTAAGGCTTTCGGCTTTATTTTTATTAATATATTATTATTATTATTAAAAACTCTACCGCACTTGAGATTTGAACCCACGACCAATGAATTGCTAGTCGAGACTCTTGCTTACTCGTCCACTCAGGCGAATTACATAAATTTCATTTTTGTTGTTTCTTTACTTTTACATTGTAAAAGTTGATCCTACTGCTTAGCTTCACCTCTTCGACCCTTATTTTAGTGGAGCTGAATTGCTTGTTAAATTTAAGCAAAAATAAGGTTCAAATCAGTGACTAGTGTTTCAAAGAATTTGATTTGATTTTCTTCTAATTTGTTCTATTAATGTAAAAAAGCGCACGTCCACTCATCAGCATACAGCACACTCTGTATCTTGATTAAATGCTTAGTTCAATTCCGGTGCATATTATAAATTGATCTCATTTTTCTTATTTTTTCTTTTTTACAATTTCTCTTTTACAACTATTACGTAGCTTATATTCGGCTAATGACTTGTTTTATAGCGGAATTTAATAAACAGAGGCACAAATAAATAAAAGAGAGCACCCTTCGATAGAGGGAAGTATCATGGCCTGTGTAGACATCGACCAATTCTGATTAACGTAGAGACCGAACACATTTGGGTATGTAATTTAAGAAGTGGACATAGAACGCTTATAATAGGGTGCATATGATCAACTATGTGTCAAATGTATATTTTCATAGGGCATGGATCTTCCGATTGCCAGAAGAGTCAACTAGAAAAAACTCGAATGGTTCTTTGTAACTAATGATAGCTCAAGGGTCAAAAGTAAATATCCCAAACCGGTTAAGACATAGTGTGATTTTCCGGAATTTCGGTAAATTTGATGTCTAATCCGTCAGATCAATTAACAAAAGTGAAAAAATTCTTAGAACTGAAAGATATTGTGTAATGATTTTATTATTTCATTATTTTCATGGAGAATGGAACAATAATTGCCAGTGACGACCTGTTGGTAAGTAATCTTTTTATCTCTAATTAGCTAACTGAAGGAAATTGATGATGACGAGATACGAAGACGTGGAAAAATTGCATAAAACATTCTGTTCTTGAAAACTAATCGCGACTAATTATGTTAATCATAGTTTTCGAAACGTTCATTTTCTGATGTCAAGTTTGTGTTAAAACAAACAAATTGCTAATAAGTTGAGCTGTCAAAACGAAAGCGAACATTGAGCTGAAAAGATAATTATATTTCAATATATAAAAATATTTGATAACAATAAATGTAATAGGTCGAGTTGTCGATATTGACAACAATTTTCAACAAATTTTTGCTCATCCTTAAGTCGTTACATCTCAATTCATATTCACATCAACGCGCCGTCCATACGCCATAAGATATATTTTCATTTCATACATTTCCTACCGCACAAGTACAATTTCCTTGCATTAATATTTACTCAACAGTTTCTCAAATTTCAAGAAAAAAGAAAAAATATGTATATTTATTTATACAAGTGCTTCTTCCCACATCATTTCTTTTCATCGTCGATGTAATAACTAAACTAAAGAACTAAATCGTTATTTCTTTCCTTGGTTTCATAACAAAAGAATACCTTTCATATAATATGTATAGCATTTATAGCATTATATAACACTATGTAGAAAACATGAGGAGTTTCTTTATTGGAAAGATACGCCTCGAATATCAATACAAATACATTTTTATTATGTTGCTAGAACAGTCATTAAAATCATTCATTAATTCCCGTTTGTTTATTTGCAAAAATTAGACCGCATTTTCATGTAAAGCTTTAAAACAACTAGCGATGTCTTTTTAAGGGCTTTTCTCAACTCAAAAGACCTCATTATAATGAAGCGGCTTTCTTAACCTTAAGAGTGATTCTATATGAATAAGAAACGCCATAAGTATAATTTGTGTGTATATATGTTAGTGAATAAGTACAACACTATATAAAGTTGTGAAAGAAAATGAGTTGCTTTGTCATAAGACTAGCGTCGCTTTAAACCTGTTTATATCGAGTAAATTTAACTTTTTCAACTTTTTACGAGCCTTTATGGCAGTTGGCAAATCTTATGGTTTTGTATGTACATGAACAAACAAAATGGTATTCACGCCACTCTAAAATTATTCATATAACGCCCTTTCAAAATAAGATGTCGCATGGGAAGTAATCGAAAAAGTAGTCCGATCCAAATATTTTGCAATAGCGTTCATTCTTGTGTCAAAAGACCTCAATGGACAGGCCTATCTAAACACCTCTTGGATAGTTCCCCCTGAAATTTCGGGCTAACAAAATGCACCGCGAAACTCGCCGAAAGGGCGTATCCACAAGTAAGGTAAGAAGGCGTTCATCCCGATAGTCAGATGGGTAGTGCATCTTCGCATCAAGAGTAATCCTGCTTTTGAGCAACCTGGCCCCCATGGACACCCACTAACTTCATAGCTTATTCTTCTATTACAGAACTTACGCCATGATTCACAGCTTTGACTGGTCTCTTACTGTAACCAGCCGGAGTCATTCTTGCCTTTGAATCACGCCATACGTCCCACAAGGCCATCCATATACTATCCTCTTTCGAGGAAATAACGCTTCCAAGGTTATCATCACACAGCGCACGCCCAACTGTGCCCCCGCCCTCTGAAATATCGCTGGCCATCAAAACTTCGGTCAGTTTGGTGATGAGGAGAAGAAAAGATAGCCCTCTTAGGCGTCCAAGAGAAAAGCCCGTCACCAGGTTATAGAAAGCACAACTGAAACTCTACGTTGCCGTCGATTATGCAACTCTCGAAAGTGGGAGCCATAAAAGCAACAGTCAACGTTCATAGGAAGCATCAAGAAAAGTTAAAGGTTTCGGTACGTCTATGATCACCCAAAGGGATCCCATAATTCCTCTCCGTCTCAACAGTTCAATTTGATATATTTGTAAGCTAAAGCAGGACGAGATGAGGTGATCTTAATGTTTGTCCGTGCTCTCGCCGATAAAAATTGACCTAATTAGAAAAGCCAACTAGTCACCTACCTATCCATTAGGGTTTCGAACAGTTAGTCAAGCGAAGGAAGATTTGATAGTCTCTTATGTGCCATTTTCAAAATTTAGTTTCCACTAAAGCAGAGAAAAAAATGTACGAATAAATAAACAAAATTATAGAAACAAGTAAAGATTTTTTCAAACTTCAACAACTGAAGACTCAAAGAAAACAACAAACCCGCAAAACACATAAACCATGAACCAACAAACCAATAAAACAGCTACACACAATCATGCAGTTTATAAAGCAAGCCAGTCATGCAGTTCTCAAGTCAGCCCAACGCCATCCAAACTGACTTACAGTCGTTGGCTGTGGCTGTGTGCTTGTTTTAGAAAAAGTTTGTCTTTTCTTTCTCGTTATATCCATTAAATGTTAACAATGTTGAAAGCAATTTTACCGCCTATTTATTTTGTTAACTAATTTAAAATTAAAACTACCGACGTAAGTATATACCTACTTCCAGCAAGTAGGTAAACGGTAATTTAATTTTTCTTCTGGAACTGCCAAAGAAAAAAAATTAAAACAGGAAGTTATGAAGTTTGACAAAATGGACGTGCAAATCTACAAAAAGCATGATATCAGTTCCGAGACATGGATAGAGGGTTTGAAAGAGTATCACTCACTTCGAATAAAGACTACAAACACATAACGCAGAAATTGTGGTCTTGCGCAAAACTTTACGCTGGGGTGAGCGGACCTCGACCTTTGAATAATAGCGATCGTTGTATGGAGGAATTCCGTTGTAGTGTTGTATCCAAACTGCAGGTGTTAAGTTGATCATATTGAGTCTGCGAAAGACGTTTTTTTTTAATTTCCTTTGCATGGCTTGGGATGGAGCTCGGCCGTATCATTACCATCTCACGAGCTTAAGCTCATACAACTTCTAACTTTGGCGAATACACATACTTGGTTGGCCGTCTCCTTTAATATAAGTAAAATTACTACCAGGGGAGAGTTAGTCACGGTCTCCAGCAACAGTATTCATTACTTTGTAAAGCTGCCACAAATTCATACCGATTATGAGATGACTGATCCATTTCGCGCTGCATGTCGTTCTTAAAAGGACTGCTGTAGTCTTCATGATATGACTCCGCCCTCATTTCTAAAAATAAAAAATTCAATTTTAAATTAAAATGCCTGACTGTTGCCGCTCGTTGCAGTTGCTAAGATTTAGTTTTCTTGTTATTATACGTTTCTATATGTAACCATACGTTAGGTTCACTTATGTGGGAAACCGCTTAGTGATGCATTCTAGGGCTTTTATGGCTGTGATATTAATACGAATTTATGGCATTGAATAACCATTAATTGCATAAGTTAGAGAGGATAGAGTAACTGAGACTTAAGTCGTTTCCTATTTCTTATTGAACGGTACCCTATCTTATGCTATGTAATTTAATTAACTAACTTTGATTGGGTCAATAATAGCAACAATAAAAAGATAATCATATGATCGGATAATTCTGATTCGTCTGATAAGAAGAGTGCGGACGGGCAGCAAACGGCGAAAGCCAAGAATCAGCTTCACTGAAGCAACTGCCGTTTGTATATACAGTCTGTTACATTACGTTCGAAGGTAGTGCATTCCAAAAGTCCTACAGCGTGTTCTAGTTCTATATGTGTGTTAAACAGGAGACTTATTGAGTGATATTTTGCTTACAGCAAACTACTGAATATAACGCCTTCTACTTCATTTATTTTCCTCCACTGTAACTAAACCATTTAATGTTTGGAATTTTGTTTAGTACTCTTACTGAAAATCAGCTGCTTAATAAATTGTCATCATTTGTCATGTCTTTAAACTTTCTTTTCTTAATATCTCCCTCGTCCCCTATACCTCTCTATATACCCGTTTTCTCTTAATGGCTGTGATGTGTCGCTCGTCAACTTAAATGACTACTAATTACATGAAATTTAATAACTATTTGTGTGATTGAGAATAATTCATACACATGCACAAATACAAGCATATATATTCCACGTAAATCCCTACAAAATAAATTTCAATTTAATTGAATTCAAAATATTATACATTTTCACCCTAATTATGTGTACACGTCTGAGTGCATTTACATCCCAATGCAATGCAAAAAAAAAAAGAAAACATTCATTAAACTTTGTGTGATATAAATATAAACTGAATGTTATATTATTATGATTTTCATAAAGCCGCAAATTACAGAATATTCGTTAATATTTGTAAATTTGTTTTCGACCATAATTTATTCCTCCATTCTGCACAAACCACAAACCCGTAATATAGTATGTATGCATAAATTCAGGTCAAATGCAATAAGTAATTTATTTGACCTTCAAACTTGGAAGCAAAAAAAATTCAAAACTGCTCAATGTCATAAACTTAATTGCGAAAGTGCAAAAAAAAAAAATAGAAACAAAATGTTATACATTGTTGTGTTGTCAAGTTGTATGTAACTCAGCGCATATACTCGACTGTTTAGACTGTTTAGATTGCCATAAAAATGCAATTCTAAATCATTTAATAAAAATTGACATGAGTATTGAATAAACAAAACAATTTTATTATTCTTATCACAGATAATGACTGAATGGCTAAATTGTTTTGACTAAACAATTAATTTCCATATTTACAGCCATCACCAACAGCGATATGAGCGAATAAGCGATAAAATCTTAAACCTCGGTTTGCGAAAAATGACATCGAAAATATTTTACTAATCCGTCTATCCGGTTGTTATTCGACTTCTTGATATCTCTGAAATTGCCTTATGACGACTGAGAAGACACTTCAACGCTATCTCCTTAAAACAAGTACTCGTGGAAAGAAGGAAGCCAACACATAAAAAGAGGATGCGGACCTAATCTACTGGAAAAAAATTTAAAAAAACAATTCTCATTTCTTTATAAGCTGCTGTGACAGCTTCGTTGTGAAGGTCGTAACAAATAAACTCTTTGCCAGTCTTTCGGACTTTTAGAAGGCCCTATGAAATATTCACAGCAAATTTCAAAACTAACATCTTGTCACGCCCATTTTGAAACTACAACTATAAGCAAGAGACAAGATTTAACTTTGCTACGTAAGTTATCTTAATTCTGTAACATGAATTTCAGAACGAAGGTGAGAAAGCAACACGTAAGCAACACTTCAATCAACACTTAAACTTTCATGTTATATGGTCATATTATCATGGTCATCATCTTTTGCTTCTTACAATAGGAGAAAAAGATGTTTCCGTTTTTAACTGAAATTAGCTGCATCCGATCGTCCTTTGATCAAAGCTTAAATAATCGGGTGTTTCGAGAGTTTACATATCTCAGATGTAAAGCAAGTTCATAATCAACTAAATGTGAAAATGATGTTTCATCTCTTACGCCAACGCGCTTTATCATAGAAAAAGAAAAAACCTCAAAAAAGTGTAGAAAACGAAATGAATTACCAATGCTCTTTAATTTAAGGTGGGCGTGGATGATTTGCTCCGTTTTAGTAGAGGTCCTATAGAATCGTCCGTAGAGTCTAAGCGGATATTTTAACCGTTGTATCCTTTATAGTTTATGCATAATTTATAACAAGCTTAATTTTGTTGCTTTTGAAATAGAAATGATCTTAGTTCCTTTTGTACTGCTGGTCCTATGAGCTATTTTTCCTATATTCAATACCAACCTTGTCCCATTGGTTCTGTCAAATTTAAAGCCAGTATCTTAATTTTTGTAACCAGAAGAGTGCTTAACCTCAGACAGATATGCAGAAATGCAGAGTGGTGGATGGATGGATGGACGTACCCAGATCGATTTATGGTTTGATTTGTGTCAAGTATATTATAGTATATGATTAATTTATCTTTTTTTATTATAAAAGTATTACGGGTGTTCCATTTTTCTTCTTCTTCCCGTTAGAGTAATTCAGGCTCATTTGAATGTAACACATATGTAAAATAAAATTGAATTAGAAAAACAATTAAAAACATGTGTTGTTTCTTCCCTATACTGAGCTGCCAGGTGTAGCAACATGAACTCCAACCAATACTGCTGAATTGTCGGAATTAGTCGAACAAGCATTTGAAATTCGATTCATATAAAAGCTTACAAAAAAGTATACATGCGTAAATGAGATATTCGAGCCTGTGGGCTAAGTATAGTAAAGAATTTGTAAAACCACACCGTATAATGGAGTTTTTACTTTGTTCCTCCAAATTATTGCAGATTTCTTTTTATTCGTGGAACATTTCAATAGGATATGCATAACATACAGTCATTCCGGTTATGAAAAGAGAAACCACATTGATTCATGAATGACTTTATAAACTATATCAACAGCGAAGCCATTGAAATTATTCAACATACATCAACAAGTCAGCGTACGTCACATTTCCCATACAAGACATAACTAAAGCTCTTTCTTGTGAAGTTGAAGAAAATTCGTTTGGTGTTTTTTTTTGCAAATCTTTAATTGGCAGCGAATAGCTAAGAATAATAAGTTCTACGGAATCTAGTTCGCTTAACTCGGCTGCGGGCTATTTTTATTTCACACGTTTCAGTTATTTAAGAACACACAACATGTTTATTTAAGTGGCCGTGTACTCTCACACTTATCAAATAATTAGGTTAATTATATACTCACGTACATAGATGTTTTCTAATGCCTTGGATGTGCATTTCATAACACTACAAAAGCATGTATGGAAAATTACTATCTGACATATAAACTAATCGAAATTTCCTTGTAGCAAACAGGGCAGCGAAGTCGTTAGTGTCTTTGGGAATTACTGGCAATGTGCTTGAAAACTACACACGTAAGAACTATCTAATAACGAAAGGAGAGGAAATTAAAATACTTGAAAATAGGAGAAAATGTTTCTTAAGAAATATTTATCGATCTTTTATCTTTAAGTTGTTTTGTTAAAGTTATTCTGTTAAAGAACATATCTACAGACCGTGTTTGTTTTACATACCCAACACGCGTTATTTGCCCTCTCTTTTGTCTTCCCCCTTATTGTAATGAAGATTGTAAGAAGAGTCGAAACAATTTTTGGAAATATCTTGCCATAATAAGCCGCAAAAGTTTCTCGACTTCTAATTGCACCTTTTACTTACAGCTACTTGTTTTGGATGCTTTAAGCGTTCATGCATGACTTCAACTTCATTCCCACGCAAGGATGTATCGGTTGCACATTACAAAACCTTTAAAGTGTTGTACAAATATTTTTGCATAGTTCAGGCGTCAGTATGAATATGTATTGTCTACCGTCACAATTTAGTATGTAAAAAGCATGGCTATGAAGTCGGATTTTCTGGGATCTATTTCCAACGCGGGAGGAACGAACTCTAATTGCAATTGGAGCGTGGATGCAACTGTAGTACTTGTACGATAGGTAAACACGTAATTCTAGCCTAGACTCCCACCCTTCCTTCTTTACTCGCTGTCCACACACTTTATCCTTTCTTTCCCGCTTCTTTCTCTCTGGACATGAACGTGTTTGTTACTCATAGAGGCGAGATGCTCTTTTAGTGACTGATCACAAAAACAAATATTGTCTGCCATAGAAACTTTCAAAGTAATATTTAGTATACAAACCCCAAACACGGCTGGGAGAATATGTGCAATTCAAAAACGGTTAATAATTTACTACAACAATTGCTCCAATTGTTGTCACTATATCCTACAGCACTTGCGGTACACGGCTATATTAAGCTTGTGCGTAAGTGCGGAGCACCTACAAACATTTGAGACATACTCATCTTTGATTGTAATGATTGTGTCAAAAAGTGATTCTGAAGCTTGTCTGTCCGTCTTGCTTTCTTATGTTCAACCCAAAGGTGTCAATATTTGAGATATTTTGATGAAAATTTGTATACCGGTGTGTTTTGAAGCAAAGAGGAACGTTCTTGAAAATTGGTCGGATCGGACCACACTTTCGACTACTTGCCTTGTTGTGAAAGTCATTATATAAACAATGGCGGGCCGCGGCCCATTAGAGTGTTTCTATTGGTTTTTCTTTTGAAATTCGCACTCCGAGTGCGATCATCTTTGAAGCAAGCTTCTCAATTTTTCGTTTCATTGGTAATTTATGTAA
>CCAG010005614.1:0-23348 GCA_001077435.1 Glossina morsitans morsitans
AATTTATAGATTGCGTGACTTTATTGATCTGCTAATTACTGAAGAAATTCTGGTTAAATCATTTATCTTTATAATTCAACGGTTTCTTCTAACCCTACTCTGCATGACGCTTTACTCTTCAAATTTTTCGGTTTATCGTATATGAAGCAACTTATGACGGTTAATTCAACAAGGCAAGGATAATGTTCTTTCCATTTCCTGTAAGCTAATGTTTAAAACCGTTTAGTGTCGCCAATCCGTGCAATCATGGCATTCGGGAGTAGCGGTGAGCCGTTAAAACGTCGAATGAGGTAATTCTCCCTTTTCTCAAGTTGTCCCTTACACTTAGAGCATAAGAATTAAAGAAAAATTTACAACATTGTATACAAGACCAGAAAAGGCGTGGGAGTGAAACTAAATTGTGGCTTTCGATCTTACAATATTTCTGAGCAGTAAAATCGGAGATGTATGACCACTGCCTTCCTATCCTCCCGTAGAGAGACTTTTGATCATAACAACACCAAAATTATCTTGTAATACATTGAATACATTATGTCTTACTATGCACAAAAGGGAAAAAGGTTTTCGTTTCCTTTCTTATTGTTTTCATAACAGATTATTAATGCATGCAAAATCCTGTGCTTCTCTAGTTTCTCATAATTGGCTTAAAGTTTAAAAATCATTACCCGAGAGAAAAAAATATGTTATCAAATTTTCGGATTATTTTTATTGGGAAATTTGGAAAAACCGTAGATTTCCATTAAATTAATATAACATCTCCGGAAAATAAATTTTGCTAATCTCCCTCTCTTTCCGTGCACCACGTTGCCATATAATTTATTGACTGAAACCACAAAATTGCTAAATTTTCCATAAAATAAATGTTTATAGAGTATATCCGTACAAAAAGGAACACATGATGCCGTTTGTATATATAAATGGTTGTGGAATGCTTTTGGTTTTTCCTTACACAACACCAATAAATTGCAAAAACAATTGCAGTTAATTTATGATATAATAATTTATTGACATTTGTTTACCTTTGCTTGCACACACTTCCTAGGGTTTGCTTTTAGATATTGACCGACACGAATCGAAATTTTTCTAAAAGCATTAATTGTTGACCTTAATTGTATTTTCGAGCGTACGTAAAATATTTTTGTGCACAGGCGTCCCTCCTATAGTACGTTGAATCTGCACCGCTCTACATGAAAGCTCGCTTATATGAAATCCGATCATTTCTTTATTTCCAACAAAATACGATACAGAATAATACAATTTAAGCTAACAATGTGTACGGCGTGGTATCGAGACTTGGCTTGTGTTATATCCCAATCGTATTGTACGAAAATTCGCAATAATGTCTATCAAGGCAATATGTACTGTGTTATATCGAGACCAGGCCTTAACATATACAATTTTATGATAGCTTAAATTTCATTCCAAACCAAAAACTCACTTAACTTCAAAAGAAAGTCACAACTAAGAACAATGGAGTCGGGCATGACTTTGCTTAATGCAATCATTCATTCATGTTTGCTACTAGTATACCGAAAAAATATTCGTTATTTCTATGTAAAAACGTACTTTTCATGAAAGCCCTTATATTGGAGAACACTCGAAACGTCAACTGATGGCTCAAACTCAGCAAACGCAATTTGTTTGTCAAAGATTTTATTATTTTTCAATTGCTTTTGTCATACGAAACTACAAATGAGACTTTGTCGCCAGAGAAGGACTTGCTTCTCTTGAGAGTCCCTAGAAGGACTTGCTTCTCTTGAGAGTCCCTAGAAGGACTTGCTTTTCTTGAGAGTCCTTATATGTGGTAGGGTGTAAAAGAAATACCTATGTAATCCAAATACCCTACAGTTAAACTTGTCTGAATTTGATACCGTTAAGCTTTATATCAAATTACTCTAACGAATTCCCTTTCATCGGAAAATATCAAAATCTAGGCATTTTTTCCATATAAATGTCCGTTTTTCTTTCTTTTCTTTTCCTTATACGGAATGCGATCCAAAAAAAAAACAGGGCTGCGGCCGAGGGTCCAAATTCAAAGAGATCACTTTTCGTTTTAAATTATTATTCGGACTCAAAATTCACCAAGAATTACTGAAAAGTAGGCTTTTCACCATATGAAGTTTCAGTTTTCGTCGGAACGGTTAACCAGGACGGGGCTCAACGCCGAAATACTATTACTCAGCGACTTCTATCGCGAAATTCCAAATATTACAGTATTTCTTCACATGACGATTATTCAATATAAGCCATTGTATGGGGTGCGGCCGAAAAAGTGGTCCGATCCGAACTATTTTCAGTAGATATCGCCCTTGAGCCAACACATATCAGTGCACGAAATTTCTAGAAAATATTTTAAGAATTTGCGCATTTTATTGGGCATATGCCGTAGACCATTGTATAGTCGGCCTTGGCAAACCGCAATGGGTTTATCTGTTTGTATATTAATTTCATATAGCATCTCTTTTTTTCGTTCATACGTCGAAGACTTGTTCTACTGGACTCAGAAACGCAGAAAAACGCGTGATCGTTTAGAAAATTTGACGAATCTTTCGAGCCGTTTGGGAAAGGAAAAGCTTTTGCTGCCTATTGATTGAGAAAGAGTAATACCCTTGGCGGTGCTCTACGTGTATTGCTAGCATGACCGCTTTAATTGGTCCGTATAGTTGACGGGGTATCAGTATTGGCAGTGAAGTAGTGAAGCAGTGGGCGTCTGCGCATGTGCGCGCAATTGTTTCGATACATCGGATTCCGCACTACGGTCAACCGTTCCCCGATCTCTCTAAAAAGTAATAAGAGTTGGTCGGAATAGCGAACAGATAAGAGATAAGTATTTGCTATAAGTGTATGCTTTTAGAAAATAAAGAAGCCGAGTGTTGCTAAAAAATTAATTAAATTACTTGGAGGATGATCGTCGATGTTTGCGATTTAAATTGCCTCAATTTATAAGAACTATTCCCAACTCGTACCTTATGCTTTCAACGCACAAACTATTTGATTCTTAACAAAGCTTGAAAGTGTATGCAGAGCAAAATCGCTTTGTTAGATTTGTTTTTGGTGAAAGAATTAAAGGGTTTTCTTTTACATTCAATAGTGGACAAGTGACTCTGTGAATGCACTTAATTCAAATCCTTGTCAGTTCATGAAATAAAAAAAAGAGATTAGTTTCGTTAAATCCCTGACAATTGTTGGCACAAATTATAGAATGTCGGAATGAAATTGCAATCCAAAAAAGGGAAGGGGGAGAAGAAAGGGACAGAGATAAAGTGAAAAACACAAAAAGTCAAACTATTCTACGGCCTTCCATTCAAACAAGTGCCGAGTTATAAAACAATTGTGAAGGGTGGAAATGTGAAAAAAGTTCAAATAAATTTTTAATTATTAAACTTTAGCTGCAGGTGTAAAAAAACGAGCACATTTTGTAATGAAAAAGAAGTAAAATTCAATACCAATTATAACTTCTATAAATGCTACTTATATGCCTATATACATATACATACATATATATATCTATCATACGCGTTTGTGTTTATATGGAGTTTAATTAAAATTTTGTTTTACACGTATACGACAATATTCACTCAGCCATTCACTAAGCTCGTTTGGCTTGCTTTCAATTAAAGTTTCTCTGCGTTCCACTTCTGCAAACATGTGCGTAAATAATTCATTTGTTTATTTTATTATTTATGTAATTTGCAAGAACTTATCTATTGTTTGTTTAAAAGTTGTTTCTCCTTGTTTTTCATATCATACATAGGTTAAATAGATTAAATGAATTTTTTTCTTCTATTTAGAGAGATTTATGTCTTTGTACCCATCATCAAAGGATGAGAAGCATATTCGTTTTGTCAAAACGTTTGCAACACCTAGAAGAAGGTTTCAGACACATCGCAAAACATATGTATTCCTGATTAACTTCAGATTCTGAGTCGATTCAAGAATGTCCGTCCGTCTTTGGAAACTGGCACGCAAAATGAAGGTGCGGATTTCAAATTTAGCACAAATATTGGAAACTTGGTACAGAAAATGGGCCAAATTAGTCAAAGGACACGCCCACAGTACCACGTAAACAGAGGAAGGCTCTATTTTCAAAAGCAACAACAGCAACAAACACGCAGCAAAAGCAGCAGATGTAACGATAAAAATTTGCGAATAATTCCTTTACATGTTTTTTTCGTCCGTCGCGCTTAGGTTTTTGTAAACACTCCCTAAAACATCCAAAGGAGCCAGTAGCTTTGTTAAGCCGAGTCTTCTGAGCATTGGTACTCTTAATACAACAATACAATAAACAAGTAGAATCTAGTCTTTATTCTAGAGGATAGTAGCCACGATCGTTTCGCACGCCATTTCGATCCCCTAGAAAGCCTTATTTCGGAAATTGAATTTCGCATCTGTCATTCTTAATGGGCTCAAATCTCATCGAGAGTTAGTAGATTCGCAGAATAAATCCCTCCATTCCAGTAGCAAACTGTTTTTTCCAATCTTTTTCTTCTTTCGCCTTTTGCGAGGCAGTTTAGGCACCCACTTCGTCCACGTTCGTCTTAATGCTGGCATTTGATTGTGCATTCCTGCTCATAAAATCGTTTCAGATAACCATAGCTGCTCGATAAAGCGTCTATTTATTTCTCATTTTTTTCCACGACAGTTGGTGTATACATATTTTTGCATACACCTGGTAACTTGTGGGTCCAAGTAACGTTACGGTAGCCATTTTCTTTTGCTCTTAGTTTTCAAATGAAGTTCGTTCTGTATAAATTTGCATATTGACAATATGACAAAGACCCAACAGTTTTGATTTTTATGGAGCCCATAGCCTGAGTAGCTGGTCTAATTAATATACATTGATGTATTCGTGACAGTGTCTACTGCTATAATAACCACTATTAACCATAATCTTATCACGAATCATATCGCGATGTCTCGCAGTTATTTGTGAGAATAATTAATATGTCGTCGTTTTCGTTTATAGTTTAAATTCATTTTTACGTCCAACACAAGGCATATATATGTACACACATAAAATGCGATTAACATGCTTTAGATACTTTGGAATGAGATAATCAAAAAACTTCCATTCAAAGTTGAAAAGGGACCAAAAAAATGTGGCATGACACTTAATCTTAAATTATTTTCAATTTCTTCTGAGTTTTGTTTTCCTTCTTTCTCTATAGGCTATTGTGCGGATTTTCGGCTCAATTTCTACGACCTCCGCAAAGAGACAGAGCATATGGGACAGAGAAAATTTAGATGCGCTCGCATATTACAAACGGAACATTCAAATTTACACATAGTCATGTCTTTGCAATTAACACAACAAAATATAGAAACCGTTTACATAACGTTCAAGTTATGAAATTTTTGTAAACTTTTAACGACAAAACAAAAGTTGTTTACGCATTGTAACGCTTGGTTACAGAGTAAGAATTTTTAGTTTACAAATAAAACATTTGCGCTAACCATCATAACCTCAAATTACTTCATTAAACTCTTAACTTTTAATGCCGTAAAAAAATGGGGAAAGTTTGAAGTGAGGAAAAAAGTAAAACCATATAAATCTCATAAGTAGGGGAAAAGTTTATTTGCCAGAAGACAAATTTGATTTATTTCACGCTCAGCTTTTTTTTTTAATTTTCATTAATCACCCAAAAGCCAACATAAATGGCCGCTACCATCGTACACATAATTAAGAAAAAAACAAAAAAAAATAAATCTCCAAATCGTTGATGTTAAAAATTGTTTGCACTTATGTTTTTAGTGATTACCTCAAGAGTAAGTTTGGCCTAATAAATCCCGAACTGTCTTAATAGTGGCGTTAAGACAAGAAAGTCTCCGTTGGATTCTTTCAAAGTAAATTAAAATCGTTTGGAGGAAAGTTTCAAACAGATTTGTATGCTACGTGTCTCTTATGGCTGCTGACATCATTGCTAAGAGAAAAAGGCAATCTTTTTCCTAATAGATGGGGGAATTTTCAACTCAATATTATGACTAAAGTAAACATTCATAGGGTAAAAATTTATTATTTTTGAGTTAACAGTATATACAAAACACATTTTTACTATTAATGAGTAATTTTCGAAAATTCGTAAAATATCTGGCATTTAATCCGCAAGAAACGTAACTATGAGAAGTAATCTTTAAAGCATTCTAACAGCCCTTATCAGAGCTTCAGCAATCGTCGTTGAACGATATAGCAGTCATTTTAACTCTGTTTGCCTTTAAAGACATCTGAAAAGAATGTATTTACTGCACTGACGAAGTAGTCAGCATTTAAATCTTAGGTTAATATAACAAATCCCACATTATTGGCTAAATGTTTAAGGCGAACAAAAGAAGGCTCACTTACGGTCTGTCATGTAAGCAAAACCAAAATGACCGGACAGTGAGTAGCTACTTGCCATCAGGATGCGACACGGGCACGAAAGGACGCGACACTAGTGCTCTAACCGCAAGCTGAGCGAAATCAGCAACTGAGGCCGTCATATTCCTACCCACAAATCAATGTTTTCGAAGGGATGTCTTAGAAAGAAAAACGCCGTCAAGATATTGTTATTTGGGTTTTTTATGACGTATTTTAAAGTTCAAGATGAACTCAAATAGCGTTAAAAACATCGTAAGGGAGAATCCATTAAGCCACACAAATAAAGCCAATTGGATTCCATTTCTTTCACATGTGCGTTGTGTAGTCTTTACTTTTGATCTCAAGTTTCTCCTTACCGCCGGAAACTAATCCCTTTTCTTATGATTACATGATAGGAGTGTCATTGCTTTTTAAGTAAAGATATTATGCGCTCTTTAAGCAATAACTGCTCCTAAATATCAAATGTTAAGATTTTCCTTTTAACAATGTTAGAGATTATGAAGACGATAATAACCCCAAGGCTTTTGTCGCAATTGTTGTTGTGATGGAGAATTTAATGCTTACGGATAATTTAAGAACTGCTTTACTTAAGAATACATCATGCAAATGTGTTTCAATAAACACTGTAAAGCCATATAAAAAGGAAATCCTTGCCCATTCCGAGATGTGGAGACAATCATTTATTGAAAAGTCACTTTTTAATTTCAGAAAAATGAAGTGACAACACTGTTACGATAACTTAGTTTAAATGGCGTGACATTAACGATATAAAGCCAACATAATGTGTCCTACAAAGTATCGGAAACTGAAAGCAAGAAAATTCAACCGCAATTGCGAAAATAGTAAAAAACAAAGGCCTCAATTCGACGACACTGTGAAGCTACCTGCGTATCAAAGGTGGTTTAGTCTCTTCATCAAATGTTATGCAAAAAAATACATATAGCAATCAAATAAAGCATACGTATTCTTGGCCGACGTGAACAGGAAATGCGAATTGGCAATAATGAGACTTTAAAAAGTGTATCTAGAAGATCGACGTGAAGTTGAGGTGAAAAATCAAACCCAGTAGGTGAAATTAAATATTTGATTATAGTGGAGGTGAACATGGCTTTCAAACGAAAATTACCTCCTTGGGATCCTCTTGTTCTTTGAAACAAGTACGACTTACTATATACGTGCTGTAATAAGCGATGCACATCAATGAAAATGTGCCTCTGATCTGGAAGTGGAAGTGGGTATTAAAGAAATTAACCTAAGCCGATTCTCACTTCGTTCTTAGTCATGTTTGTTGTTGCTTTTTATATAGGAACAAATAAGTGAAGATTGATTACTCGTTTCATGTCAATTTTGATTTTCAATTGTTGTCGAATTTTGGGATCTAGCAACAGGCGACAAACGAAAAAGAGGACGAATAGGTGAATGGACACTCAGGCGTAAGATGGAAAATTTTTCTTCTAATAGCATTCGGTGATGGAATTAGTCCTATCGCTCTGTCGATTTCTGACACGAAAAATCAATATTCGTAACATATCTAAGCCACATATCGTTTGACAAGAGCCCGTTTACAAGAAGCCAGAAAAAAGATAAATATCCGGCGAAACGGTCCAAAATCCCCTCCGTAACCTATAACCAACGGGTATCGATTTGAAATTTAACTTCAGATAGTGGGTACCTGGAATTCGCATTCGATTCAAGAATTTTATTTTTGTTTGTCTTGCACTTGTGTAAGGTGGCACAGATTTGTGAGACATGGATGTGGATGTGTGGAAGTGTGCATGTATATATCTGTTTAAATGCTTGGGTTGTCTGGCATACATATTCTTTGACGTTAACTGATGTGCGAAGACGACATGGATACAGCTTATTATTATAATGAAAGGAATGCTTACACATATATTTTGCACTTTTGCGCCGTTGATAGTGGCAGTGAGCTGATATAACGACGACAATATGTTAGATTTTCCTTTTCTTTTTCTGCTTGTCACCAAGCTTTCACTTATTCATGCGGCGGGTATTTTTGAAGCAAAATTGTTCGTATCGGATGTCTTTTCGAGAAGGAAAAATGAAGGAAGAAGGAAAACATTTTAAAAAGTACATAATAAAATTTGTTATTTGTATCTATCGCTTTATCACACTCTTCCAACCGCGTTCACGCAGCAAAAGAAATGTGAGCCGGCAATGCGACCGCATATGTCTATATGTTTTCTATCATTTTCGCAAAGTATGAAAATCGCTAAAGCATTATAAAAAGACGACTAGTGGGAGTCGTGAAAAAGAGTTTTCTTTATGAAAACTCGAGATTATTGATCATTTTATCGCTATTATTATTACTTTCCATTTCGTTTATAAAGCGTTCACTCCCACTATTTTATTTTTATATTATCTCCTCATTATTAAGTTTGCAAAAATATGTGTTTTATCTCCTTTGCGAACAAAGTCGATGTACTTCTCGGATACTGTGAGGAATATATATATAAATGTCTTAGGTTTTAATTACATTAAGCCCTATCCTACATCCTGCCTTGCATCTTGTGAACAGCCAGAAGCCAAATGTAGTATTATTGATAGTATTCAGGGTTCACGGACGTCGTAGTTCATTTTTTCTGGACAATACTTTGAAATAGGATCTTCTCTATGATGAAATATATTTCTTGTTAATATTTGTCCCAAGCCAGGCAGTACCATTTGCCCATTAGTTAATGGGGTTACTCGGGTCATTACACAAAGCATTGCGCATTGAATATGTCTTCGTGAAAAGCGTTTAGCCAAATGATAGAACTAAAATAATTCACATATGCCTTATCTAATCTCACAAATGTTCCAGTCATCCTAGACTAATATGCAATCATTAATATCAACGTCAGCGCATATACGTTCATTTTGCCTTTCGATCATAAATTCCCTTTGTCATCAACAGGAAAGAGAAGAAATGCAATTCAACATTCGATTCCTTCTCTTCCTTCGAGTTAATTGTACTTTCTCCAACTCGGCCATGTCAAGTCTAACGTATGTTCATTTACTCTGGCCGAAGAACATTCCTCTGCATATTTTGTTGCATTGTTTACAAAAGTAAGCCCGCTCGGCTCTCAAGAAGAAGATCTGTACTTTAATAATGGAGTCTATAATAGGGCATAGTATACTTTTCTATATTGTATACTTATGTAGTACTAGTGTATACTTTTTGTAAGTGTGCACTTCGTTTACAAACTCTAATGCGACAAGATTATATTAAATTTGACCTTAGTGATTATATTAATTACGGGTTGTTATTGCGAAATCTATAACCACATTGGGCTCATCTGGAATTCCACCTTAAAATGTTCCGCGAGGTTTACAAACAAAGGTATCCCTAAAAAGCGGAACGGAAAGTTTCATGTGCAGACCAATAACTCAGAACACACGTCGTATGTGGAAATATTATGATATAATCAATCGTAAAATATCTCCTATCTCGTATGATATCAAAAATTGTAAACAAAGATAAAAACCGCTGAATGTTATAATCGAATTACTAAGACGTGGACTCCCATCGCACCTACAAGAAATGTTTGAGCTAATTTTGGAACTTATACCCCAAACAACGTCATTTATGATATCAAGTGTTGAAAGCTACAAGGCAGCAAACAACATCGTGTAACTCTGGGCCGTGAAATTGGTGGCATCAGCTTGTCTGTCCATTTCGATCCAAGAGAGTCACGGTAGTACAAGTCGAATGAAATGCCAGAAGGTCCACGGGAAGGATTTGAATTCGTATCTCATGATCGTGCATTGTTTTGCATCGTAAAAGACTGTGCAGGCCCTGACATACGCACAAATAATTGGAAACTAAAGCCTTCCAGACTTTCGCAAAAATTTCTATTTTCATCTCTTCTGAGAGTAGACGATAGTTATGTGCTTAGGGTGTATCAAGAACAGACACGAATTGGGTGTTTGCCAAGTGCGCAGAACGGTGCGATGTCCGTAACAGTCAATGGACAAAATGGCAACTGAAGCACCTTCAGGTGGAGCTGCAGTGATTAGTGGAGATTTTAAATTAAATTAAGGCATGATAGCCAAAAATTATTGTTTATTTTCCATTTTAGAGTTTAAATTATTTAAAAAACAAATTTTTATAAAGGAACGTTTGTTTAATGGGTGAAAATATGATTTTGTTGTCAGGAAAGTTTTACTCTTAAGTGAGTCACTTTTCATAGAGAAAGAAAGTAAGTGTTCGTGATCGCGCTCGGCGCCCATCATTTGGGGCCAAACAATTTGTTTGTTAAATATAGCATTCAAAGACGTCCGACGAAATGGAAGTTGATGTATGCGGGTTTAAGTTTACGAGAGTTGTCTCAAGATGAGAGCATATCTTTTAAATCAGTTAAAAACATTCTGATTTTCGCGATAATGCATCGTTGGACAACGACCTCATGGGCCAAATGTTTTTAACGGAAAATTCAAATCATTACCGGGTCCAACTAATGGAATCCCACACCGCATCCCTCCGCTCGAAAGTAAAATTGCCATAGCGAGAAGAACGTTTTGATTCAATTTAAGGAAAGGGTGAAATTGCTGTGGATTGGACTTGTATATTATGAAGCGGAGTCAAAAGATGAAGATGAAGATGTACTTTTCCTTTTGAGTAAGAATTGCTTTTAAAATGCTGTTCGCATCTTTATTACCGCCTTTATGTCCGGTCTTTGTGTTTTCGTTTATTGCGTTACGAAAATTGAAAAAATCATCATTAAATCGAAAATCTTTTTTGATGTTTTGTTCTGCATACAAAATCTAAATCCTAAACAAAGCAGAACAAGAAATTTCTTATAAAATCTTGATAGAAAAATCTCTTATCGAGCACCTTACGGTTATGCAAACCAATGAAAAGTACAGAGAAAAGGCAAAAGATTTGTCTGTTTGTTCATTCTCTCTTATTTTCCATTCTATGTTTCGTTTGGCTTGGTTTTAGTTTTTACTTTTTCTCAAAGCCAAGGAACATAAAGAAAGCCGTTAATTCCTTTGTTCGTTTTGAGTTTTCTCTTGTCTGTGAACTATAGGCGCCAAGTTATTCCTTTGTTCAAATTTTGCACATATATGCATGCGTCACGCACACCACAATATGCCATTAAGCTATAGTAGTGTGGCCAGAGTTTATGGTTTTGTGCGCTCCCTAGCCTTTTGTAGTCTCAAACCCTTATTTTAGCAAAGTTGCGAACAATTGCAGGAAACCTCTTAAATGCTTACTTTCTTTTAGAAAAGGCCAGCGCTGTACGATTTAACTCTTGAAGACTTATTTTGATGCATAAAAAACCTCATAACCTCTTAAGAGTTATTTTTTATTTATTATGGTCTTTATATAAAATCATGTAAAAGAAAGCAACAGCAACAACTATAGCTTTGTGGGTTTTATGAGAACTATTTAACGAACCGTGCGACAGTGTTTGTTATGGCTGCTGCTACGGCAACAATGTTAAATTTTTCAGTAAAAAAAGCCGAAAGCAATTATATAATTTCTGGATATTAGTTCATTGCTGACAAAATCCCACAAAAGAAATTCTTGGAATTTTAGATTTTTTACTTGACCTGATTAATGCATTTCCAAAATTTCGAATTATCGCTGAATGCTCTTTCAAATTTATATCTGTTTTTTCAAATCCAACGCCGAAAAATGAGGGACACATTTGTTTTGTTCAAAGATTACAGTGCCACCTGAAAACTCGTCTAAACGGTTTCAGTCGGTATATCTTTTTCCCTTCATTTCTTTCAACCCTTCATAGTAAGGAATGTTCTATGTACTCCGTTCTAGGACAGTTTAACAGTTATACGCGCCGGAGACTTTTCCAAACCCAGTTAGGCTTATAACGGTACATTTACAGGGCATAAGCGTGCATTTATGGTGGGGGGGAGAATATATGCTTTTTTCTTCTGCATTACAATCCACTAAAAATAAAATAATATATTTTGCCATGAACTTATATTCCAAGCTAACGTCTCTATCTCTGTACTTATGTGCTTATTCTTAATTACCCGCATTAATTAGTTATAATAACATTAAAATATACAATCAAATTCATTAAAATAAAAAAAGCTATAAACAACGACGCGCACAAAGTGAGTTTAGCGATAACAAATTTTTGCCTACTAGGTAAAGTTAAATTTTTACTGAACATTTAACAATGTACTGAACTCTTAAAATTCACTCATATAAACAAATACAAGGTCATCCATTCTGTGGTTCCGAAACGCTGAACGTAGATAAAACATAGGAGCTTTGGATCAAATTTTCATTTTGTTATATATAATAGTTTACATACATAGTTTACATACATATCATCTGATGATCTTAAAGGACTTTTACGTGTACAGAAAGAAATTTGATTTGGAATGAAAATGTCATTTGTGAAAACGCAGTTGCCCTCAATGGAAAACGCTGGAGGAACACGATGACGTATTGTTTTGTTGTAAAAATTATATGATTTTGACTTAGATGCTACGTGGCTTCAATAAAATGATGTAAATAGACAGTGAGACAGACGGATAGACAACCTGGAAATGATTCTGAATAGATCGGTATAAATGGTGAGTCTATCCCAAGCACTACTGGCTGTGGCATACATCCGAAAAAATCTAATTCCCCCTTTACAGCAAGTTTTATGGAATGCAATGCACGTGGCCCTAATCAATATCTAAAATAAAAGAAACTTCATATAGATATCTCTTGCCACTCAGTTTTTGTTGCAAAATAAAAAAAAAGAGAAAGACCAAAGGAAGAGACTTATTCAATGACCCTATACTTATAGATATCAGCTTTCTCGCATCTGTGCCCGTAATGCTCTATGTCAAGAGGAGAAATATAGAATTTAATTAATATGTATTTAAATTATAGCAAAAACAACAACAATCACGTACAGCTTAAGCTGTAAATGCAAATTTTTAAGAGGATTAAAAATATATTAAATACGTATATATATAATTTTGAATCGCTAACGCTTTAAAACTATTTCAATATTAAATTAAAAATTTGTTTCGAGGTTATGTCAGTTTGTCAGTTAACCTAAATTGCATAACATTTCTGCCGAATATCGTTTGCAACGAACCGTATATCCGTATATTGGTGCAGAGCCTTGATTTCATTTAATGATAAAAAGCTACTCAAGTAGATATGCTAGTGAAAGCGAATATTTAATGAAATCAGATATGTTTGCAATAGAATTTTAAAAAAATGTAAAGAAAAAAAAGGTCAACGTGTAAAACTATCTTTGTATACGAGAAGAATATGTTCGGATATATGTTCGGATAGCTTTTATCGTTATTAAATCTACTGCGGGATGTTGGGTTCGCGTATCTGATTGTTGTCATTGTCACAAACAGATAAAATGCACTCAGTATTCGTCGATGATGTGTAGATAGATAATGTTAAGCAAAAAATGCATTGATAAATAATTAGCATAAAATACGTTACATAACATTTAATTGGCATTATTTCACATTCAATATTTTCCACACTTATTTGCATCAATCAGTGATTTAAAACCGCTTACTGCAACAAACTTTTTATGCTAATACATCAAATGTTGCACACACACACAATCACTCAATCAATACTTGAATTAAAATTGGAAAATTTTTGGCAACAAACGCTTATAAACGCATCATGAATACAATCATAATTGGATGGAAGAAGAGATCTCTCCCCAGTATAGCAATGAACGGGCCGGGAATGTTAACATATATGCGGTTATCTTTCTTACACCACTTTCGCTACGGAGTATATTAGGTTTGCGCGAAAGTGCGTAACATCCAGAAGCCCTTCAAATAGACTTCAATAGGCTTTTATTATATGAATCGATTCAGAATCTGTTTGTCCGTCTAACTAGTGTCCATGTAATTTTGCTTTCAATCTCCATCACGCAAAATTCTGCGATATTTCAATGAAATTTGACGTGCTTTGACCTAAGGACGAATGGTATTAAAAATAGTTCGAATTCGTCCACTTTTTCTTACGAAAACTGGATCTTTATATGGTAAAAATGCATAATTTTCAATATTTTATGGTGAAAATTGGTTCACAATAGTAAATCGACAGCAACAGTCAACCTGGCCGAATTTGGACTACATGGACACCAAAGCATATAAAGAGTCTGAGGAAATTGTATGCTATAAAGACCGACTTTTTAATGATTTATGGTGAAAATGTGTTCATGATATTAGTAATGTGGCATTAAAGTCAAATGGACCAAATTTGAACCACGTGGGTCTGTTTCTCGGATCCCACTCCAAACAAGATCTTCCTTGACTAATAAGTCCTTCAGAAAAAAACTTAGTTTTTAATATTTTCTGATGAACATTGATGCACAGTAGCAATTTAGCAAACAAAACAATGGAAGGTAATTTGGTAGGCAATTTGAACCACATAAGTCTATTTTATAGACCCCAATATTTATAGGGGTTCTTATGAAAAGCAAGCAAACAAGGAGAAAGTTTACTTTTTAGTTTTTCATAATGGAAACTGAGAAATAATGAAATACTTAGGAAGTAAATTAATTTTGGATAACGCTATACGATGTTTGTATCATTATCAAAAAGAGCGAATGAGCATATTAGGCGAAGTGGTTTATGGTGTCCAAAGCTCGATCTTACCCGACTATAATGTTCTTCCTTATTTGGATTTTAAGCAGATTTCAGTGCATTCATTTTTATTGATCTTTAATAGGTAGACTAACCGTTGGCTTTAGCTTATTGTTATTAATAAATTGGTTCAGAATGATTAAAATTTCTTATTGTATATCTTACGCGTATGTGCAGTACCTTATAGTGTACTTGATTACAAACGAGGTCATTTCTAAAGTTACCTTAGACTGGGTTGTTGATTCATTTATAGCCAGATTGGTATGCTATGGATTCACTAATCTTATCTATTCGTAACCGTATCTAGTTATTGAGTGAATTGTTTCGCCCATCTCTTGGTCTATCCAGCATTTCGATATTATAATAGCTACAAAGATTATATCTTATGGCATAGGATTTTTCAATTATCTCAATTTCAATACTACAGTCCCTAGCAATACTGCCGCGGAACTTAAACTTAAACTATATTTTTTAAATATACTTGAAGTGTGCGCTTCACGGTATTGAATAATTCGTCAATTTGTAATTCATAATTTCTTCTTGATATTTTAAAGCTATTTTCCTCCTTCAATATAAATAAATATATAAATTAAATAACTTAACATCTTTAACACTTCTGAGTCACGTGCAATATGTTTTACACTCGAGAACACAAATCTACTGCTCTTTCTCCGCAACAAATTGAATCGTTCCACACCGTACGAACCCTTAAATGCAAGTATCATAGTAACGTACTATGCATATAATACATCAAAGTAAGAACGTGCACTATAAATAATAGTTAGTCAAAAGAAGAAAATCAATAAACAAGTCATAGGTTATTTTATTTTTCCGTACGTCACTTTTACAAGCGATATTGACTTCTTTAAAGCATTTATGAAAATAATAAATATTGCCAGATATACGATTCCATTTCCTCTGACAGCTCTTACAAAAGCGACACGGAACATAAATGTGCCATTACAAGAACGAGCATTCGCATTGAAAGAAAAATAAAAGGAAAATGAAATACACGAAAGTATACTACACGATAAAGACATCAAATTCAAAATATAATTTATATGAACTCTCAAGGGCAAAATTGCTCATTTCATTGTAGAACAGAAATACGTTGCATAAACTCTATGTCACGGCACCAGATACCCTTCATGTAAAAAGTATTTGGAATTATTCAGGAAAAAAATTAAGAAGAGAGCAACGCCACTGTAATCACCGCACATTTACAGCGTAAAGAAGAATCAAATCAGAGTTCTCTAAACCTGCATTGATGAAATATATTGGACGTGTGACTCCTTAACTCTGGCTGATCTCACGTGAAGACATAAAAATCGCACAAAAGTCTATGAACTTTACAAACGACTTTAGAAGCTCGCAATTTTAATTTAAGAAAAAATATTTTGCACAAAACCAAAACCGAATATGATAGATAAATTTGGGTAATCTGCAAACCAAGCCACCTAAAAATAAGAGCGAGAGATGTATTCCCCACAACGGACTGACGGAGGGAATTAATAAAATTACATAATAATGCAGTCGATCAATTCTTTGCAAGAACTAAATCAGAATTACTAGATAAAATACGAATACTATCTACAGGAATATAGTTTGCTTAACCTTTGCTTTAACACCATGAGCATATAATCAATATTTTTATATAGTGCGATTCGAAAAACGACAGGAAAACATATGCTCATAGTTTTTAGAATCATCTTAAAAATATCACTTACATCAAATTGCCAAGATATGCAACATAAATAATAAAAATCCTATAAAATGACTTGAAGACCAAGCAATTCTTCTCTCTACCCTTAGGCATTTGGATTGGAATCTACCAACCTCTAATCTTGCCACCTTACGAAAACAGATTGTTAGTGACTCACCACTACTTACCAGCACTACTTACCAGAAAAGGGAAGATTTGCCCTGGGAGTAAGGAGAAACTCGCCAAGTTAATAAATGATACCATCGGCTCGCTATTACTTACTCTTTATTGCAGCTGCATTTTATGTGCAAATAAATTATTAAATGTTTTTGGATATTTGTATAATCAATATTAGTCGCCCTTATAAAGTGAAAGAATATACCCATTCTGCTGAAAATAATACTTTCTTTTCGAAGCCTATACTTCTTCTTATTACATTTAGAAATAATCATCTTGAGCGATTGATTGACTTTTATATCTCTTGCTTAAAATCGCATGCGACTTGCTTGTTAGCAAATTTAGCTAACGTTCATTATTAGCCATAAGACTTTCTTAATTTTCAAATATCCCTCTCACCGAGTAAAAGGTGAGTCGCCATTATTTGGCGAAATGCAGAAATTAGACCATAGCATGATATTCACGAGAAAATATCTGCTGACTCAGCAATTAAGAATAATATAAATGATTAACATCTGGAGAACAGCAAATATTTATTAGGAATACCGGGCGATTTTACATATATACTAACCAGTGTTATTGGCTCTCGAGCCAGTTTTTGTAAGAATCTATTCAATGTTTATGCCAATTCCAGAAGGATGAAGTTTTGAAAACTTACTGGGTTGTTTTTAGTCTCTTTATGTTTTGCCGACAGATGGATTTTACTTACGGAAAATAACACGCGCTACGTTTCCACATTCTATTTCATAACTCAATCTATTGGAAATTCATGGCATTGTATAAGGAATGTTAGACATGTTTGGTGTACAAAGATTCGATTAATCCGAAATTTTCCTTATACTCACATAGATGCTCAAAATCTGCTTTCGCACTCTCTAAGAAGCGAGAGTAAGTCATTGCCGTCCTACTGCAACAATCAAGCCTTGCGTTTCTTTAATAACCTTTTCTTTTTATTTGCAATTTTGTTCAAAGCGATGTAATTTTGAAAAGATACCTTAAAGTTTTCGAAAATGCGTGATTTGAAAAAAAAATCACGACGTGTTCAATACGCTTTTGCGGCATATGGGGCAAGAATCCTTTACATTTAGCCATTCATATACGCATCTCGAGTGAAAGACATGCTTGCACGGCAACTTCCACAAAGAATCATTCAATTTACACCTAAAAAGGCATACTGCACATATCGGTTGTTCGTCTTCACGTACTACCTGCTCGTATTTAACCCCAGAGCATGTCTTCAAGACGGTATTTTCAAAAAGCAGAGGAATTGCTGCGGTGCTTTCCATTGTTTGTAGATCTTCCAGGAGACGATTAATACCATTCGTTAAATTTTGTAAAGTAATGGAACCATTAGATCCGCTCATCTCCTTTGATTATAGGTTTGGGCTATGCGCATCAAACACACGTTATATATAAAAGCTAATACAGTTTTGTTTTTTTTTTCTCTTCTAATATGACAAGAAGAAATAATTAGCAGATGACAAGCGCATGAGTATCTAATTCTACACATTTCAAACTGTATGGTCGGGTTCAAGTGAATGGTCGGAGAATGTTGAGATATTCAAGGCCACTTTGGCTAATATTAAAAAATTGTCCTTCCTGTCCCTCCCCCGACGGTGACGTCGTGATGATGAAAAGAAGCTTATCTACGATCCACTCTATTGCGATTACGGCGGTGGACTTACTTCGCTGCTGAAGTTGTTCACTTTGAAGGAGTCATAGTTACTCCCGCCCGCATAGTTACTCGGTCCAAATTTGAAACTGTTGGATTTATTTTACTCACACAATATTAAAAATGATACCTTATCGCCTATTTTTAAGCTTATTATTCAGTGATTTTTTTGTCGAGGGATTTTGAGAATTGCAATGTTCGCCTTCAAATGTTGCGAAGTTTATTATTAGTATACACCTACAGTTTGATGTGCCAGAAAAGAAAAACATCCATGCGTGTTAAACTACCTCGACGACTACTTCACAAGTCCACGTCTTCAGACGATCCGGCAAATCGAGTGTAGCATCAGCTTTGTGCCACAGCACGGCTTATTTGCGAGGTCTTCACGCCCTCATAATGGCTACCACAAATTCTGGTGGATAGAGTGCTTAACAATTCAATGCAATGCCTAAACTTCGTAATAATTTACTTTGATACGTTGAAGTTTGAAAAGGTAGCACTCTTATAATCTATAATGGATAAGCAATCCGTGACGCATTGGCATTCATCGTTGAAGTGTGATTTATATATTTCAAGGGAAGTCAAGAATCGAAAGAATTTAAATAAATGAAGAAGACTTTGTATGAATACTAAGAAAAATCAATTGAGTACATTATTCAGATTCATTTGAAGAGCATCTGTTCGTTGACGTTCTCGCTTATATTGTTTTGATTAGCGTATGTACTCAAAACTTCTTCAAGATTACTATAAAAAATAATTACTAATAAGATATGTGCACTGCCTTTGCATCTGACGCTATTCATGGGCGTCCCATATGCGTGTTACCCCGAAGTGAAATTCATGGTAATTCTCATAAACCGGAATACTATCCCGAAATCAATTTAGGTTGTGATGGGTTTAATATATCTAACCCGTTATCAGGCCACGCAGCTTCGGGTAGTATTCTGCTACCGGTCGAAGAAAGCGTTTTGAAGCGCATTGTACATATATATTTCGAATATGGTTTCAAAGAAGCCCTTAATGAAGCCACAACTGACGAAACAGCCGCTTGCAGTCCAACGATTTTTGTAATTGCAAAGTTTACATTTAACGTTATGGCATTTGTGCGATACTTGAAAAGTAAGATATGCTCATACCTGAAAGAATCAGATATTAACACCTTAGCTAATCATGTAGAAACAAGAGATTGGTTGCGGGCCAGTATAAGATTTATTGCTTGGCATCCGAATTGTTTTAAAATTGCTGTAGCCGGTAGGGATGATTGTATACGAATCTATTCGGATGAAGCTTCCATTGTCCCAGTGTTAAAGGATAGTTCGCAAAAATGGATTACCTGCATGGCTTGGCGGCCTTACTGTGTTGCCGAATTGGCTGTAGGATGTCAAAAAGGCATTTGTCTATGGACAATAAGCAACAAAAAACATATTATATGTTCTCAATCGCGGATGGTGTTCTTGAAACATGATAAGCACTGTCCCGTTATTTCTGTACAATGGGATGCGGATGGCAATCTACTGGCTTCAGCTTCAATCCACGATACCGGCATTTTATTATGGCATATAGATAATATGCACAGTACTGCGTTGAAGCGAATTTGGGCAGCTTCCTCTTTACTAAAATGGTCACCAGACGGTTCGTGTTTATTTAACGCTACATTAGGTAATGTCTTTCGATTATGGTATATTGAAAACAAATGGCAACCTGAACGCTGCAAATTGCCAAAGGGTTATATACAGTCGGCGTGTTGGTCACCTTGTAGTCGTTTCCTGTTATTTATTACATCAGAAGAGCCAATGCTCTATTGCTTAGATTTTGATAACGTATTTATATCTTCTTCAAGTCAAAAACGAGTTGCGCCTATAGCTGACTTAACGCAAATCTCCGTTGGAGAACATCACCTAGGTGGCAGACCCCAAGCTTTAGCCTGGGACCCCAACGGCTTATATTTGGCCATAACTTTTCGAGATACAGACTGCATCGCTCTCTTTTCAACATGCTTGCAAAAATTCGAACTTACTTTATCGCCTATGAAATATTTAAATGGCGTTGGCAACGATTATCCCGTCCACATATGCTTTCAAAGCAAGAATTTTAAAAATTCCAATTCCGTGCTTAGTATTGGATGGTCTGGTGGATGGGTACAATTTGTTCTACTGGTTAATATGTAAATAAAAAAGACAATCTGAAGAGATGGTTTTTTGTATAAATGTATTTCTTTAAGGTTTCTTTTTTTAGTTGGAAATAGATAACGGTAATGAGCATTGAAAAGTTTTGTTAATAATCGAACACTTAGGTGAGTAACTTATGCAGGCTTGCGCGCTTATTCGCAGACCTATCTTAATACTAAGTTTGCTTTAAATTTGCTCCGTATTGATTGTTAGACTCTACACCGTTTGCGGTACAAGGACATATTAAGTTCGCGAAAATGTATACAAAATAGAGAAGGACTTGAGATAGATCCATCTCTTATTACACCGAGCGACTCAGAGTCACTTTCTGATGAATACAAAGTTGTGTGTCTCGCTTTCTTGTAGTCAGCCTACAGGCCGCTATTTCTGACGCACGAACACTATTCAAAATGATTCGGAGCGGAGTACTTTTTCGACCACTTCCCATAGCAAGACTTGTTTTGAAAAGTTAAACACCTGCAAGGTGGTATACCGTGTTTAAAAGTGGGTCATGGCTCACCTTACTGTTCTTACTTAGTTTATTCCAAGAAAAGCTAAATAAGTAACTTGCGTAAATCGCTGATCAAAAGACTTTCTTATTGCAGTTTAAAAGTGATGATCATTAGCGAACTTCAAGACGTGCTAGGAAGCCACATATACATAATATTAAGTAATTCACACGTATCCGTCCGCATGCTTACGAATTGATTGAAATTGATCGTGTATACGCGCATATCGCCCTCTACTCGCTCTTCCACGGACGTACAACGTCTTCCTGATGAAAAAGCAATGGGCATCCATAACTAAACTACCCGGATATAAAGTCAAAATGACCGAAAATAAGTGAAAGTTTGTTAAGGGTTTCAAACGTTCCGGACAAACGTACAAATTGTATTGGATATTTCCACATCTGCAAGCTTACAAAAAAATATATTTGAAACCGGAAATTATAGTTTGAAGAAGTCTCGCTCTTAATGAGATCGTTCAGATAATTAATTGCTAAATTAATGACATTAATAGTAATTTTTAAATTCGATGGAAAAGGACTAAAGTACTAAGTGTCGCATTTCGTTGTAATATCAACTATTCCTGACCCGGCTAGTATATTCAAATCCATTGGTTCATCACACTGGTTTAGACGTCTAAAACCCGCAAAATATAAGGAAGACAATCGAAGTCTGTTGCTGTTCATATAGAAAATCTTAACAATTTTAGACCAGGGTAGATGAGCATTTTAAAGCTAACGCTGAAAAAAACCTCTTCCCATGATTTGATTGTAAAACTTTGATCTAGAGCTTCATATAAACTTGCATTTAAACGTTACGCTCACAAACGACACTAGTGTGACACTTGACGTTACTTGTACAGGCTTCCAATTCTTATCTATTCATTTAAGATCATGTGCATGCAAAATCTGCTTGAAGATTTGGTAGTACTTTTCAAATTTGAGTCTATATAGGGGTTGAGATATGCGCTTGAGAGTTTTTACTTCATATTGATGTCAAATTACTATCCATCGGAGAATATTAAAAGTTACGATTTTTTTGCTGTACAAACCATTGGTAGAAATAGTTAGATGGGGGAGCAAATTCAAAATGATTTTTCTATCACAATTTTCACGCATTAGTTTCACTTGTAAATTTACATAGAAGCATTTTTCCGATTTCCACCTATTTAAGGGATTTCATAAAGGCAAGTCTTTATAGAGCTACAAAGTAATACATGTTATGCTTAATATTTTCTAACAAAGATAGGTGAACTTTCGTATTAGACAGAGGGATGTAGAGTCGCTCTTGCCCTCTTATAACTTGTTTGTATTTACTTGCAAAGCTTGCACGCTATTTTTCGAATCTTCTTGTCAATGCACATTGCATCCCATTCATTGGGTAAAATTGTTTTATTTCGTATAAAAACATTACGTGCTGCTTACCTTTTCTTAACTCAATTGAACTGCGGACCATTTTCATATTCGTACGCTCTTCTACTTGTAAGTATAAAACTGAAAAGGGAGAACGCAGGCGGACAACAAAAAGTTTTTATTCTAATATTTGGAGAAATTTTCTGAATTACTTTCTATGGCAGTAGATCCATTTCAAATGTTTTGTAAACATAGAGAATAAGAATTCCAGATTTCGTAACATCAACAATACAAAAAAGTCGCCTTAAGAATGGTTAAATAATTGCTTTTTATTAAATCAACAAGAGTTTCGGTTACGTAAAGGAAATCTTTTGGCGAATGCTTTTCCAACACTTTTAAGATTTATCACCACTCGCTGCTTTTCTAATCACAACTAATGTTTGGCTCAACGAACTTTAAGGGGAGGCAAAAGTTTTCTAATTTTATTTAAATTTGTTGTTGTAAACTTTTCAGCTGCTCTCTCTTCTCAAAACTTTCGAATAGTTAGCTTGCCCGAAACAGTTAACGTACCAGCCATAGCTGTAATGAGGTCGAAACGATCAGCAGGAATTGTAACACATACCGAAATGTTCAAGAAATCAAAATATATACACACATGTGTACATATACACATTATTGGAATGTTGTTAGTTAATACGTGCGAATGACATACTTGTCATTAAGAAAAAACACAACGACTGCAATGAGACTGAACTTTTGGCCAATTACTCTTGAAACAATTTCTTTGTAAATCTAACTGTCGCCTTACTATC